>CM050173.1:82373822-82679325 GCA_027410445.1 Discoglossus pictus | reverse complement strand
AACATAAAACCAGAATACACTAGGGGGAGTGAGGGGCAACAGATTACCAGAGTACACCAGGGGAGTGAGGGGCAACATATAACCAGAATATACTAGGGGGAGTGAGGGGCAACAGATAACCAGAGTACACTAGGGGGAGTGAGGGGCAACAGATAAGCAGGGGAAGTGAGGGGCAACATATCAGCAGGGAGAGTGAGGGGCAACAGATAACCAGAGTATACCAGGGGAGTGAGGGGCAACATATAACCAGAATACACTAGGGGGAGTGAGGGGCAACAGATAACCAGAGTACACTAGGGGGAGTGAGGGGCAACAGATAAGCAGGGGGAGTGAGGGGGCAACAGATAACCAGAGTACACCAGTGGGATTGAGGGGCAACATATCAGCAGGGAGAGTGAGGGGCAACAGATAACCAGAGTATACCAGGGGGAGTGAGGGGCAACATATAACCAGAGTATACCAGGGGGAGTGAAGGGCAACATATAACCAGAGTACACCAGGGGGGGGGGGTGAGGGGCAACAGATAACCAGAGTATACCAGGGGGAGTGAGGGGCAACATATAACCAGAGTATACCAGGGGGAGTGAAGGGCAACATATAACCAGAGTATACCAGGGGGAGTGAGAGGCAACAGATAACCAGAGTTCACCATGAGGAGTGAGGGGCAACATATAACTAGAGTACACCAGGGGCGGGGGGTGTGAGGGGCACCAGATAACCAGAGTACACCAGGGGGAGTGAGAGCAACAGATAACCAGAATACACCAGGGGAGTGAGGGGCAACAGATAACCAGAGTACACCAGGGGGAGTGAGGGGCAACAGATAACCAGAGTACACCAGGGGGAGTGAGGGGCAACACATAAACAGAGTACACCAGGGGGAGTGATGGGCAACAGATAAACAGAATGCACCAAGGGGAGTGAGGGGCAACAGATAACCAGAGTACACCAGGGGGAGTGAGGGGCAACAGATAACCAGAGTACACCAGGGTGGGTGAGGGGCAACTGATAAACAGAGTACACCAGGGGGAGTGAGGGGCAACATATAACATGAGTACACCAGGGGGAGTGAGGGGCTGGGGGGCAACATATAACCAGAGTACACCAGGGGGAGTGAGGGGCAATAGATAAGCAGAGTACACCAAGGGGAGTGAGGGGCAACAGATAAACAGAGTGCACCAGGGGCAGTGAGGGGCAACAGATAACCAGAGTACACCAGGGGGAGTGAGGGGCAACAGATAAACAGAGTACATCAGGGTGAGTGAGGGGCAACTGATAACCAGAGTACACCAGGGGCAGTGAGGGGCAACAGATAACCAGAGTACACCAGGGGGAGTGAGGGGCAACAGATAAACAGAGTACATCAGGGGGAGTGAAGGGCAACTGATAACCAGAGTACACCAGGGGGAGTGAAGGGCAACAGATACACAGAGTACACCAGGGGGAGTGAGGGGCAACTGATAACCAGAGTACACCAGGGGGAGTGAGGGGCAACCGATTACCAGAGTACACCAGGGGAGTTAGGGGCAACAGATACACAGAGTACACCAGGGGGAGTGAGGGGCAACTGATAACCAGAGTACACCAGGGGGAGTGAAGGGCAACTGATAACCAGAGTACACCAGGGGGAGTGAGGGGCAACAGATAACCAGAGTACACCAGGGGGAGTAAGGGGCAACAGATAAACAGAGTACACCAGGGGAGTGAGGGGCAACAGATAAACAGAGTACACCGGGGAGGGGGGGGGGAGATAACAAGAGCACACCGGGGGGTGGGGGCAACAGATAAAGAGAGAGTACTCCAGGAGGAGTGAGGGACAACAGATAACCAGAGTACACCAGGGGGGTGAGGGGCAACAGATAAACAGAATGCACCAAGGGGAGTGAGGGGCAACAGATAACCAGAGTACACCAGGGGGAGTGAGGGGCAACAGATAACCAGAGTACACCAGGGGGGTGAGGGGCAACAGATAAACAGAATGCACCAAGGGGAGTGAGGGGCAACAGATAACCAGAGTACACCAGGGGGAGTGAGGAGCAACAGATAACCAGAGTACACCAGGGGGAGTGAGGGGCAACAGATAAACAGAGTGCACCAGGGGGAGTTAGGGGCAACAGATAAGCAGAGTACACCAGGGGGAGTGAAGGGCAGCAGATACACAGAGTATACCAGGGGGAGTGTGGGGCAACATATAACTAGAGTACACCAGGGGAGTGAGGGGCAACATATAACTAGAGTACACCAGGGGAGTGAGGGGCAATATATCACTAGAGTACACCAGGGGAGTGAGGGGCAACATATAACCAGGGTATACCAGGAGGAGTGAGGGGCAACCGATTACCAGAGTACACCAGGGGAGTGAGGGGCAACAGATACACAGAGTACACCAGGGGGAGTGAGGGGCAACATATAACTAGAGTACACCAGGGGAGTGAGGGGAAATCGATGGGCACCACAGGAAGTAAGGGACAACAGATAACCAGAGTACACCAGGGGAGTGAGGGGCAACATAAAACTAAAGTACACCAGGGCAGTGAGGGGCAACAGATACACAGAGTACACCAGGGGGAGTGTGGGGCAACATATAACTAGAGTACACCATGGTAGTGAGGGGAAATAGATAACCAGAGTTTACCAGGGGAGTGAGGGGCAACATATAACCAGGGTATACCGGGGGGAGTGAGGGGCAACATATAACCAGGGTATACCAGGGGGAGTGAGGGGCAACAGATAACCAGAGTACACCAGGGGGAGTGAGGGGCAACAGATACACAGAATACACCAGGGGGAGTGAGGAGCAACAGATAACCAGAGTACACCAGGGGAGTGAGGGGCAAAAGATAACCAGAGTACACCAGGGGAGTGAAGGGCAACAAATACACAGAGTATACCAGGGGGAGTGAGGGGCAACATATAACTAGAGTACACCAGGGGAGTGAGGGGCAACAGATGAACAGAGTACACCAGGGGAGTGAGGGGCAAAAGATAACCAGAGTACACCAGGCGGAGTGAGGGGCAACAGATACACAGAATACACCAGGGGGAGTGAGGGGCAACAGATAACCAGAGTACACCAGGGGAGTGAGGGGCAAAAGATAACCAGAGTACACCAGGGGAGTGAAGGGCAACAGATAACCAGAGTATACCAGGGGGAGTGAGGGGCAACATATAACTAGAGTACACCAGGGGAGTGAGGGGCAACATATAACTAGAGTACACCAGGGGAGTGAGGGGCAGCACATACACAGAGTACACCAGGGGGAGTGTGGGGCAATATATCACTAGAGTACACCAGGGGAGTGAGGGGCAACATATAACCAGGGTATACCAGGAGGAGTGAGGGGCAACCGATTACCAGAGTACACCAGGGGAGTGAGGGGCAACAGATACACAGAGTACACCAGGGGGAGTGAGGGGCAACAGATAACCAGAGTACACCAGGGGGAGTGAGGGGCAACAGATACACAGAGTACACCAGGGGGAGTGAGGGGCAACATATAACCAGAGTATACCAGGGGGAGTGAGGGGCAACATATAACCAGGGTATACCGGGGGGAGTGAGGGGCAACATATAACCAGAGTATACCAGGGGGAGTGAGGGGCAACATATAACCAGAGTATACCAGGGGGAGTGAGGAGCAACATATAACCAGGGTATACCGGGGGGAGTGAGGGGCAACATATAACTAGAGTACACCATGGTAGTGAGGGGAAATAGATAACCAGAGTATACCAGGGGGAGTGAGGGGCAACATATAAACAGGGTATACCAGGTGAGTGAGGGCCAACAGATTACCAGAGTAAAATAGGGGAGTGAGGGGCAACATATAACCAGAGTATACCAGGGGGAGTGAGGGGCAACATATAACCAGGGTATACCGGGGGGAGTGAGGGGCAACATATAACCAGAGTATACCAGGGGGAGTGAGGGGCAACATATAACCAGAGTATACCAGGGGGAGTGAGGAGCAACATATAACCAGGGTATACCGGGGGGAGTGAGGGGCAACATATAACCAGGGTATACCAGGGGGAGTGAGGGGCAACATATAAACAGAGTATACCAGGGGAGTGAGGGCCAACAGATTACCAGAGTAAACCAGGGGAGTGAGGGGCAACATATAACCAGAGTATACCAGGGGGAGTGAGGGGTAACATATAACCAGAGTATACCAGGGGGAGTGAGGGGCAACATATAACCAGGGTATACCGGGGGGAGTGAGGGGCAACATATAACCAGGGTATACCAGGGGGAGTGAGGGGCAACAGATACACAGAGCACACCAGGGGGAGTGTGGGGCAACATAAAACTAGAGTACACCAGGGGATTGAGGGGCAACAGATACACAGAGTATACCAGGGGGAGTGTGGGGCAACATATAACTAGAGTACACCAGGGGGAGTGAGGGGCAACAGATGGGCACCACATGAAGTAAGGGGCAACAGATAACCAGAGTACACCAGGGGAGGGAGGGGCAACAGATACACAGAGTACACCAGGGGCTGTGAGGGGCAACATATAACCAGAGTACACCAGGGGAGTGAGGGGCAACAGATACACAGAGCACACCAGGGGGAGTGTGGGGCAACATAAAACTAGAGTACACCAGGGGAGTGAGGGGCAACAGATACACAGAGTACACCAGGGGGAGTGTGGGGCAATATATAACTAGAGTACACCAGGGGAGTGAGGGGCAACATATAACCAGAGCACACCAGGGGGAGTAAGGGGCAAAATATAACCAGAGTACACCAGGGGGAGTGAGGGGCAACAGATAACCAGAGTACACCAGGGGAGTGAGGGGCAACAGATAACCAGAGTACACCAGGGGAGTGAGGGGCAACAGATAACCAGAGTACACCAGGGGGAGTGAGGGGCAACAGATAACCAGAGTACACCAGGGGAGTGAGGGGCAACAGTTAATCAGAGTACACCTGGGGAGTGTGGGGCAACAGATACACAGAGTACACCAGGGGGAGTGCTGGGCAATATATAACTAGAGTATACCAGGGGAGTGCAGGGCAACAGACACACAGAGTACACCAGGGGGAGTATGGGGCAACATATAACTAGAGTACACCAGGGGAGTGGGGGACAACATATAACCAGAGTATAACAGGGGGAGTTAGGGGCAATTGATTAACAGAGTACACCAGGGGAGTGAGTGGCAACATATACACAGAGTACACCAGGGGGAGTGGGGGACAGATAACCAGAGTACACCAGGGGAGTGAGGGGACAGATAATCAGATTTCACCAGGGGGAGTGAGGGGCTTGGGCAACAGATAACCAGAATACACCAAGGGGTGGTGAGGGGCTGGGGGGCACCAGATAACCAGAGTACACCAGGGGGAGTGAGGGGAAACAGATAACCAGAGTACATCAGGGGTGTGAGGGGCAACAGATAACCAGAGTACACCAGGGGGAGTGAGGGGCAACATATAACCAGAGTACACCAGGGGGAGTGAGGGGCAACATATAAGCAGAGAGAGTGAGGGGCAACAGATAACCAGAGTACACCAGGGGTAGTGAGGGGCAACATATAACCAGAGTACACCAGGGGGAGTGAAGGGCAACATATAACCAGAATACACCAGGGGGAGTGAGGGGCAACAGATAAACAGAGTACACCAGGGTGAGTGAGGGGCAACTGATAAACAGAGTGCACCAGGGGGAGTGAGGGTCTGGGGGCAACCGATAACCAGAGTACACCAGGGGGAGTGAGGGGCAACAGATTAACAGAGTACACCAGGGGAGTGAGGGGAAACAGATAACCAGAGTACACCGGGGAGGGGGGGGGAGATAACCAGAGCACACCAGGGGGGGGGGGTGCAAGAGATAAAGAGAGTACTCCAGGGGGAGTGAGGGGCAACAGATAACCAGAGTACACGAGGGGTAATGAGGGGCAACAGATACCCAGAGTGCACCAGGGGGGGTGAGGGGCAACATATAATTAGAGTACACCAGGGGGAGTGAGGGGCAACATATAACCAGAGTACACCACACGGAGTGAGGGGCAACATATAAACAGAGTGCACCAGGGGGGGTGAGGGGCAACAGATAACCAGAGTACACCACAGGGAGTGAGGGGCAACATATAAACAGAGTTCACCAGGGGGAGTGAGGGGCAACAGATAAGCAGAGTGCACCAGGGGGAGTGAGGGGCAACAGATAAGCAGAGTACACCTGGGGGAGAGAGGGGCAACAGATAAGCAGAGTACACCAGGCGGAGTGAGGGGCAACAGATAAACAGAGTGCACCAGGGGGAGTGAGGGGCAACAGATAACCAGAGTACACCAGGGGGAATGAGGGGCAACAGATAAGCAGAGTACACCAGGGGGAGTGAGGTTTAACAGATGGGCACCAGGGGAAGTGAGGGGCAACAGATAACCAGAGTACACCAGGGGGAGAGAGCGGCAACAGATAAGCAGGGGGAGTGAGGGTCAACAGATAAGCAGGGGGAGTGAGGGGCAACAGATAACCAGAGTACACCATCAGGAGTGAGGGGCTGGGGGCAACAGATAACCAGAGTATACCAGGGGGCATGAGGGGCCATGGGGGCAACAGATAACCCATAGTACACCAGAGGGCATGAGGGGCCAGGGGCAACAGATAACCAGAGTATACCAAGTGAAGTGAGAGGCCAGGGGGCAACAGATAACCAGAGTACACCAGGGGGAGTGAGGGGCTGGGGGGCAACAGATAACTAGAGTACACTAGGGGGCATGAGGTGCCCGTGGGGCAATAGATAACCAGTGTACACCAGGGGGCATGAGGGGCTACAGGGCAACAGATAACCAGAGTACACTAGGGGTCACGAGGGGCTAGGGGGCAACAGATAACCATAGTAAACCAGGGGGAGTGAGGGGTTGGGGGGCAACAGATAACCAGAGTACACCAGGTGGAGTGAGGGGCAACAGATAACCAGAGTACACCAGGGGGAGTGAGGGGCAACAGATAACAAGAGTTCACCAGGGGGAGTGAGGGGCCGGGGGGCAACAGATAACCAGAGTACCAAAGTGGGACTGAGGGGCAACAGATAACCAGAGTATACCAGGGGCCAGGGGGGCAACAGATAACCAGAGTACACCAGGGGGCATAAGGGGCCGGGGGGCAACAGATAACCAGAGTTCACCAGGGGAAGTGAGGGGCTGGGGGGCAACAGATAACCAGAGTACCAAAGGGGGAGTGAGGGGCAACAGATAACCAGAGTACATAAGGGGGAGTGAGGGGCAACAGCTAACCAGAGTACACCAGGCGTAGAGAGGGGCTGGGGGCAACAGATAACCAGAGTATACCAGGGGCTGGGGGGCAACAGATATCCAGAGTACACCAGGGGGCATGAGGTGCCGCTGGGCAACAGATAACCAGAGTACACCAGGGGGCATGAGGGGCTGGGGGCAACAGATAACCAGAGTACACCAGGGGGAGTGAGGGCAACAGATAACCAGAGTACACCAGGGGGAGTGAGGGGCAACAGATAAGCAGAGTACACCAGGGGGAGTGAGGGGCAACAGATAAGCAGAGTACACCAGGCGGAGTGAGGGGCAACAGATAAACAGAGTGCACCAGGGGGAGTGAGGGGCAACAGATAACCAGAGTACACCAGGGGAGTTAGGGGCAACACATAAACAGAGTACACCAGGGGGAGTGAGGGGCAACAGATAACAAGAGTATACCAGGAGGAGTGAGGGGATAAAAAAGATGGGCACCAGGGGAAGTGAGGGCAACAGATAACCAGAGTACACCAGGGGAAGTGAGGGGCAACAGATAACCAGAGTACACCAGGGAAGTGAGGGGCAACAGATAATCAGAGTACACCAGGGGAGTGAGGGGCAACAGATAACAAGAGTACACCATGGGAGTGAGGGGCAACAGATACACAAAGCACACCAGGAGGAGTGAGGGGATAAAAAAAGATGGGCACCAGGGGAAGTGAGGGGCAACAGATTAACAGTGTACACCAGGGGAGTGAGGGGCAACAGATAACCAGAGTACACTAGGGGAGTGAGGGGCATCCAATGGGCACCAGGGGAAGTGAGGGGCAACAGATAACTAGAGTACACCCGTGGGAGTGAGGGGCAGCATATAACCAGAGTACACCAGGGGAGTGAGGTTTAACAGATGGGCACCAGGGGAAGTGAGGGGCAACAGATAACCAGAGTACACCAGGGGGAGAGAGCGGCAACAGATAAACAGTGTACACCAGGGGGAGTGTGGGGCAACAGATAAGCAGGGGGAGTGAGGGGCAACAAATAACCAGAGTACACCATCAGGAGTGAGGGGCTGGGGGGCAACAGATAACCAGAGTATACCAGGGGGCATGAGGGGCCATGGGGGCAACAGATAACCCATAGTACACCAGGGGGCATGATCGGCCAGGGGCAACAGATAACCAGAGTATACCAAGTGGAGTGAGAGGCCAGGGGGCAACAGATAACCAGAGTACACCAGGGGGAGTGAGGGGCTGGGGGGCAACAGATAACTAGAGTACACTAGGGGGCATGAGGGGCTACGGGGCAACAGATAACCAGAGTACACTAGGGGGCACGAGGGGCTAGGGGGCAACAGATAACCATAGTAAACTAGGGGGAGTGAGGGGTTGGGGGGCAACAGATAACCAGAGTACACCAGGTGGAGTGAGGGGCAACAGATAACCAGAGTACACCAGGGGGAGTGAGGGGCTGGGGAGCAACAGATAACAAGAGTTCACCAGGGGGAGTGAGGGGCCAGGGGGCAACAGATAACCAGAGTACCAAAGGGGGACTGAGGGGCAACAGATAACCAGAGTATACCAGGGGCCAGGGGGGCAACAGATAACCAGAGTACACCAGGGGGCATAAGGGGCTGGGGGGCAACAGATAACCAGAGTTCACCAGGGGGAGTGGGGGGCAACAGATAACCAGAGTACCAAAGGGGGAGTGAGGGGCAACAGATAACCAGAGTACATAAGGGGGAGTGAGGGGCAACAGCTAACCAGAGTACACCAGGGGCTGGGGGGCAACAGATATCCAGAGTACACCAGGGGGCATGAGGTGCCGGTGGGCAACAGATAACCAGAGTACACCAGGGGGCATGAGGGGCTGGGGGCAACAGATAACCAGAGTACACTAGGGGGCATGAGGGGCCAGGGGGCAAAAGATAACCAGAGTACATCAGGGGGAGTAAGGGGCTGGCGTGCAACAGATAACCAGGGTACACTAGTGGGAGTGAGGGGCAACAGATAAGAAGGGGGAGTGAGGGGCAACAGATAACCAGAGTACATAAGGGGGAATGAGGGGCAACAGATAACCAGAATACACCTGGGGGAGTGAGGGGCAAAAGATATACAGAGTACACCAGGGGCAGTGAGGGACTGGGGGGCAACAGATAACCAGCGTATACCAGGGGCCAGGGGGGCAACAGATAGCCAGAGTACACCAGGGGGCATAAGGGGCCGGGGGGCAACAGATAACCAAAGTACACCAGGGGTAGTGAGGGGCTGGGGGTCAACAGATAACCAGAATACACCAGGGGGAGTGAGGGGCTGGGGGGCAACAGATAACCAGAGTACACCAGGGGGGGTTAGGGGCTGGCGGGCAACAGATAACCAGAGTACACCAGGGGGAGTGAGGGTTAACAGATAACCAGAGTACACCAGGGGGAGTGAGGGGTAACACATAACCAGAGTACACCAGGGGGAGTGAGGGGCCGTGGGGCAACATATAACCAGGGTACACCAAGGGGAGTGAGGGGCAACAGATAAACAGAGAATATCAGGAGGAGTGATGGGCAGATGGACATCCAGGGCTGTGAGGGGCAACCGATTAGCAAATAGCTTAGAGGAACAGGACACCAGGGATATTGAGGGGCAGCTGGTCATCGAGGAGTTTGATGGACGTGGGGGCAACAGATGAGCTAAGAGTTGAGAGAAAGAGGAGACCTGTAGGATTGAGGGGCAGCTGGTCATCAAGGGGTGTCAAGGGCTAGGGAGCAACAGATTAGCACGTAGATGGGAAGGCAGGAAAATAGGAAGCAGTACTAATCATAGGCTGTGGGGTTCTAGGGGCAATAGATGAGCAAAGAGTTTGGGCAATCGGGGCACTAAAGGGGAGGGGCTAGGGGTCAATACGCTATTGAGCATCAGGGAGAAACAAGACATCAGGAGGGGGAGTTACGTGCAGAAGGGCAGATGATTATCAAGTTGAAGTGGGAGCCAGAAAGTACACCAGTGGGAGTGAGGGGCAGGGGCAATAAGACTCTAAGGAGTTGGGAAAACTGAACAGCAAGGGAAGGAGGGGCAGGGGTAAAATGGTCAGAAAGGGACAGGGGGAAACAAGACAACCAGGATAATTGGGGAAACAGGTAAAAAAGAGCAGTAAGGGGCTGTGAGGTCAGCTGTATGATTGAAGAAGATGCGGGAGGGGAGGGGTGCAACAGTTCAACAGTTATTTACAAGTTTGGGGCAACAAATCTACATGGAAAGTGCAGATTGTAGTTTGCAACCCGTTTATTATATAAATACCCCATTATTGTACAAACCCAGTAATTGTATAAACAGACCCTTATTGTGAACCCTCCTTGATGGCAAATAATTGATTTTTTGCTTCATTATTCTGTTTATTTATTAGCCCAAACGTTTCCATAAACACTGTTTATTCTGTGCTAGCTCTTACTAGCCGGGGGCTTGTATATTTATATATTTGCATTTTGCCACCTGTTACTTACAAATCCTTTGGTTATGTATTAACTGTAACATCTGGTGATGCCTGGTCTGGTATACAATGACCTGTATTATATTGATCTCCAAGAGATCCTGACCGCTTGGATTCATGCAATGATTGATACATGATTGTTATTCAATTTTGTTTATGTGTTTAGTAAACATGTTTTGTTAAATGCTGATCCTCATTGGTATAAAGGTTTGATGTAATTAGCACATATATACAATGACAGTACAAAACAAGCATGTGGAATTGGGTATAAGAATACAGAAAAACACAGACTCATATATTGTTAGTTTGTCAGCAAATGTTTGGTTGGAATTGGATTTTTTTTATATTATTTACTACATTAAATCAAAAAAAGTCTTATTTTTGCACAGTGTGTCCAGTCTTAGAAAAATAAAAAATGCTTTTGCAAACCAGATTTTTTATGTGTAGTTCAATACATATTTGTGTATTGATATTTATCTGTAGTTATTGCCAAAATCCAAGAATAAAATGTACCGTATTAGTGATATATTTCTGAGAAAAGCAAGGAATGATTGAATTTCCTACAAATTAGTAATTCAATAAAAAAGAGCATGTAAACATTGTCAATGGTGGTGGGTATTTATTTAATTATATTGGCTATGCACAGCACTAAAACAGTTAAATTAATAGCTGTATAATCAATAAAGAGGTTTTTATCCTCAATATGACTTTATTCTTCAATGCAGTAAATAATAATGAAATGTTAAATGCATGCATGTATTAAACTATGGCAAAGCATATTTATATTTTATATAATTATAGTTATTTTCTTAATCTGTCGGTACGCACCAATGAAGATACTGTGACGAACAGATACATGTACATATAGGTAGGGCAATAATTACCAGTATGTGCCATGGGCGATATCTACTAAGTTTATTATACAATTATTGATCATTCAAGCATGGCCAGATTACCCATTAGGCCAACTAAGCAGCCGTCCAGGGGCGCTTCCCGTGAGGGGCGCCACTTATTAAAAAATTGTATCCTGGCAAAAAAAAAAAAAAAATGTTGCAGATCATAGACTGGCTACTGGGGGTAACCACCTAGAACAAGACAGTAACAACACGAAAGGGAACTTACACATACAGAAAAGGCAAAAATGTGTCTCTGCATATCTTGCGTACTCAATTACAGGGGCTCCTCCACTTCACTGTCTAGGGGCTCCAAACAGGCAGATACGACCCTTTATGCAAGTGGACTACTTCTGTCGTGTTTTGGCATAATTAAAGTGTGTATGTAGCTTAGAGTGTTTAAACCAGTGTATATCCCTACCCTTGTGCATTCCCACCACTTAAATGACTATGGATTAAGCCTGGGGGTGATGAATGAGAGAAGCTGTGGGCAGGGGGTGTTCTCTAAGGGGAAGGATGCAGCATTAATCATCAAACTTGGACACATCATTATTGGACATGGACTAGGCTTAGTGACATAAATTACACTGCCACAGTATTGACGCAATCTCTTTTTTTGTGGCTCATAATCTTGGAAAGTTTATAAAAATATAGAAAATATAATAAAAAATGTGAAATATTACTAATCTATCTAATACTTACCCTAACCTTAAATTGGGATTAACTTGATACATGTATCATTATATTAGTAGAGTAATTAGTACAGGTATATTTCAGTAGTCCAACAATAAAAGATTACTGTAGTTTTGGAAAACGTCACATGTTTGTGATAAACTGATAACATTAGCATGCCATGAACATAAATATTTTGGAGCACTTTTTTCTTGACTCTGTTTAGTTCATGTTTGTATTCTCCATACTTTTTGCTAACTTGTAGCCTGAGAGTGTATATTATGTTAGTTTTTATTATCTACTCAGATGTTGTAGGTTGGAGAGGGATTTGTTGACTCATTGACACTAATACGCTTATAGCATGTGACATCTTCCCTGTCCCCTATATGCACTCAGCATGAGACACAGCTCATGCTTGCCTTGCTTGGTTCATTCACAATCATGCCTTGAACAGGAAGTATGACTACCATGGCAGCTTCCATGCAGTAGCACAGTCAGTTAAAATGCAGATTTTCTCTAAAAATATTTTATGCTTATTGCGTACCCAGATAGTAATGCTGTTAGTTTGTACATCCAAAACATGTGAAGTTTTTCCTACTCTACAGTTTTCACAAATGAAAAAACTTGATAGATGCTGGTGTAGCTGCATTTGGCACAAGAAGAGGACAGCTGCTGTGGAGATGAATAGATGAGGTCATTAAGTATTGAACATGAGCTTGAAGGAGCTCAGATGGGTAATGGCTGCCAGATGTGCCTGGTGTGCTGCAGTCCATAGGGTCACAGAGAGTTGGACACAACTGAGTAACTAAACAGCAAAGCTGCATTTGTGATAGAAATATCTACTGTAAAGATTTCCTAAAAGCACGTTGAAACACTGTTTGAATTTTTGAAATATGTGCATTTTTCACGGAGAATTTGATAAATAAAATCTATGTTTACTTGAGTCACTGGCTGCCCCCAGACAGACCCACAGCAACAGCTCCCATGCAGAAAGCATAAGCAAAAAAAAGGGTTACTCATGTAATAATACATCTGTGCAAAGAAAGGAATGATGGAAACAGCTAGAAATGTCAGTTGGGGGTCAACTGTTCCCAGAATTCCTGAGTTTAGGGAAAAACTATAAATCTTTGCGTTTGCTGCGCTTTCACCGCACTGTGTTGGCAGATGTTATTAATCATTCAATAGTCAGGAGGCAGGATACAGCGGGCTTGTAAACAGACTTAGATTTTTCAGTTGTTATTAGTGGCCCGTATATACTCGAGTATAAGCCGACCCGAGTATAAGCCAAGGCACCTATTTTACCACAAAATACTGGGAAAAATTAGTGACTCGAGTATAAGCTGAGGGTGGGAAATGTGCTGCCCCCTGTGTCCCTCTTGTGCCCTCTGTGTCCCCCTCTTGTGTGCCCTTTTCTTGTGCCCCCCCTTTCTCTCCCCTGTGTCTCTTCTCCCCTCTCCCTCCCCTGTGTCTCTTCTCCCCTCTCTCTCCCGTGTCTCTTCTCCCCTCTCCCTTCCCTGTGTCTCTTCACCCCTCTCCCTTCCCTGTGTCTCTTCACCCCTCTCCCTTCCCTGTTTCTCTTCCCCCCTCTCCCTTCCCTGTGTCTCTTCCCCCCACTCCCTTATCACCCTCCTCAACCCCCCTCCTCACCCTCAACGCCCCTCCTCATCCTCAACCCCCTCCTCAACCTCCCTCCTAAACCTCAACCCCCCTCCTCATCCTCAACCTCCCTACTCATCCTCCCTCCTCAACCTCCCTCCTCAACCCCCCTCCTCATTCTAAACACCTTCCTCAACCTCCCTCCTCAATCCCCTTCTTCAACCTCAACCCCCGATTCTCATCCTCAACCCCCCCATCCTCAATCCCCCCTCCTCAACCTCCCTCCTCAGCCTCAACCCCCCTCCTCATCCTCAACCTTTCTCCTCATCCTCCCTCCTCATCCTCAACCTCTCTCTTCATCCTCAACCTCCCTCCTCAACTCCCCTCCTCATCCTCAACCCCCTTCCTCATTCTAAACACCCTCCTCAACCTCCCTCCTCAACCCCCCATCCTCAACCCCCCCATCCTCATCCTCAACCCCCTCATCCTCGATCCCCCCTCCTCAACCTCCCCCATCCCCATCCCCATCCTAAACCTCCCTCCTCAACCCCCTCATCCTCATCCTAAACCTCCCTCCCCAACCTCTCTCCTCCGACCCCCTACAAAACCTCTCTCATCAGCCCCCCCCTTAATCCCCCTCCGCAACCTCAACCCCCTCCTCAACCCCCCATCCTCAACCCCCCCATCCTCATCCTAAACCCTCCCCATCCTCATCCTAAACCCCCCATCCTCATCCTAAACACCCTGGCCATCCTCATCCTAAACCCCCCCCCACCATCCTCATCCTCATCCTAAAAACCCCTCCTCATCCTAAACCCCCCTCCTCACTTTACCCCTCTAAATACCTCTCCCTCTCCCTTTTCCCTCACTTACCTCCATCTGCAGCTGCTCCTCCGGGCCTCCACGCTCCTTCCTGCGTCCGCACCCGGTATATGCTAATGATGTGGCGCGCATGTGACGTCACATCATTAGCATATACCGGTTCCAAGTGAAGCAAGGAGCAGAGGCCGGAGGAGCAGCTACAGATGGAGGTAAGTGTGGGCAAAGGGAGAGGGGTAGGTATTTAGAGGGGTAAAGTGAGGAGGGGGGTTGAGGATAAGGAGGGGGGTTGAGGATGGGGGGGGCAAGAGACACAGAGGGGTTAGAGAGACACGGGGGAGGGTTAGAGAGACATGGGGGGGTTAGAGAGACACAGGGGGGTTAGAGAGACACGGGGGGAGAGTGACTCGAGTATAAGCCGAGGGGGCCCTTTTTAGCCTTAAAAAAAGAGCTGAAAAACTCGGCTTATACTCGAGTATATACAGTAATAAAAAAAAAAAAAGATAATTTTAACATATAATTTTGTGCTCTTTCTCACCATGAAGAGCACTTACAGTGAGGTAAATGGTTCTTTAAATATAATTTGTAATACATTTTTTAAAACGCACCATAATGTGAACATTTTGTATAATTTTTTTAATGTTGGAAAATTGTTTCTCAGCTGGGACTGAATGTGATATAAAAATAACAAAAGAGATGCTAATCTCTCATAAGTAGGCCTATTTTCTTGCTGTGTGTCCTTTTTCCATAAAGTGCATTTTTTACCCAGATTATTTATATAGTCAGAGGTTTTAACATATTGCTTCATTGTTTCTAAAAGTCTAATATATATCAAAAGGACGCATAACTAACTACCTTGTAGTGATGAAAGGGCTTTTGTACTCCAGTGAAGCTGTGAGCTATACCATGTACAGACACCCAAGGTAGGCAGGTCATAGCAGAGAGGTCAGATACATCTCGGTCCTCCGGAGAAGGAACAGGCAACCCACTCCTGTATCTTTGCCATGAAATTCAGCACAACCAGACACAAGATATGACTGGCATGCTGTGGTCTATCGGGTCACAGAGAGCCAGATTGACTGGACGACTCCACAGCAAGGCTCTTAAAAATGTTCCTGGCTCCTGAGAAATGTATTTATTATAAATTTATATCCACATCTGAGAACTGTTATATGGAATACAGATTACAGGCACACCCAGTACAACTGAAACAGCTGGAAAAAAAAATAGAAACCCATGGTAAAAATAGTTTCCTCATAAATATTAAAAATGCTAAGTCTATGTTTTTCTTTTTCTTCCTAAATTATTTTTGTTTATTTTGTCTATATGCAAAAGACCACATAGAAAAATAATCAGTCATCAATTTAGAATTCAATGGAGAAAAAAACATTATATATATATATATATATATATATATATATATATATATATACTTATATATATATAAATATATTAACAAACAAACAAAAAAAGGTAGTAGTCTGGGAGTTCTGAAGACTGATGTTACAGGAAAATAGTGGGAATGGCTGTTATATTATTTATTACGAAGAAAAAACAGGCCGTAAAGATTAAAAAGTTTAACAGTTATATACCATGTATACCTGATTTATATCAGTCTTCTGTTACCAGGTATTGATATTACTATGTGCTAAGCATTGAGAGGTTTAGGTATTTCTTAGGCTCATGGCACAGGATTATTTTGCTATTTATTGGATAGAACTATTAGTCAGATTTGGGGCTTCAGCTAGTGAGCCTTCCAGGCAGGAGGACCCACCAAGGTCATAGGCTTTCTATCCTCACTATCCCTTTTTTTAATGGAAGTTGTATAGGTATTGTTCTGTAGGGTGATTGGGTACAAAGGATATGCCCTAGTTGAGAAATTATATGGTATATAACTGTTCCTTTTTTAATCTTTACAACATGTTTTTTCTTAATAATGAATAAATAGAGACTATTTAACAGTCATTCCCACTATTTCCCTGTAAGGAAAACAACAGTCTGTAGTATATAAATTGGTGTAAAGCACCAGGTAGCATATGAAATGCTTTAAATTATTTCCCATAATAATATATATCTATGAAGGGCCCTTCACGTGCTCCTAGAATATCCTGCCTGGCTCTTATAAAATCTACCTGGCTCCTAAGCCTTATATATTTGTTTCCACCCCTTCCTATGCTATTTTTCCTTACACATTGTCACGTTCCTTGCTTTCCTTATCCCTCCATCTCTCTCCCTGGCCTCTGTTCCTTTATCTTGTCTCCCTATCTGTCTCTTTGTATCAGCCGGTCCTGTATAATTTCCCTGATCCCTCGTTTGCTTTGTGCCATCCTCAGACTCTTCCTGAGAGCGCTGCCCCCACACTCAGGGGGCTGCTGCTGCCCCTCGCTGCATGTGGAGTGGCTGCTGATTCAGCCATTGACGCTCTCTTTGCACCCCCCCCCCCCCCTTCCTGTGACTCATCCCACGTCAATGCCCTTTATATTCCAATATCCCCCTCTCCTGTGTTTGTTGGTTGGTGCTTTATCAGGACTAGTCTATTAATCCACTGCAGGTGAAAAAGACGGATACTCACTACAGATCTACAAAGCATTTAATTCACAGGTCTTGTCGTTAAAAGGATAGGAAGGTTCCCTGTTTTTAATATTTAAAATAATTTACTAAAGTGTGTGTTTGCATATATAACTATCATTTTATTAAAGCTCTGTTTTTACTCACTAAAATCTTCCAAATAGTCCCGGCAAAGTTCCACCCCTCAATTAATGTCTCTGTAGTACTGAATGTACTAACCAATCATGGATTTTCTCTCAGCAGCATTTCAAAACAAGTTATTGAGAAACAATATGTGATTGTCTAGTACGAATAGAAACCTTATGTGCTTGAGCTGCTAGGGGTGGAGCTTTGTAGGTACTGTTTGGAAGGTTTCAGTGAGTAAAAATAGTGCTTTTAATAAAATGATATTTAAATATCGAAATAAACACTTACTAATGTAATATATATATATATATATATATATATATATATATAATTGTATAAAAACAAATATTTTTTGGTACAAATAAAAACAGCAAATATTGGGGTTTGTCATAGTTCCACTCACAGAGGCTTAAATTAACTGTGTTGGAGCTTCTATTGGTTAGGAGCTACTAGTTAGGGTTAGGGTTGGTAAGGGGTTAGGGTTGGTAAGGGGTTAGGGTTGGTTAGGGGTTAGGGTTGGTAAGAGGTTAGGTTTGGTAAGGGGTTAGGGTTGGTTAGGGTTAGGGTTGGTAAGGATTAGGGGTTAGGGTTAGTTAGGGGTTAGGGTTGGTTAGGGGTTAGGGTTGGTTTGGGGTTAGGGTTGGTAAGGGCTTAGGGTTTGTAAGGATTAGGGGTTAGGATTGGTAAGGGGTTAGGGTTGGTTAGGGGTTAGGGTTGGTAAGGGGTTAGGAGTTAGGGTTGGTTTGGGGTTAGGGTTGGTAAGGGCTTAGGGTTTGTAAGGATTAGGGGTTAGGGTTGGTAAGGGGTTAGGGTTGGGTGCTGGCCATTATCTCTGTTTATATGTGGAGGGGAAGTATTAGTATTGGGGGACACAAAACCCAATACCAGTGTCATCTCTTTTTGTGTCTCAAAAAGATAATTTTTAACGTGACATTTTGTATAAATACTAATATTTCCTCTTCACATATAAATTAAGATAGTGGACAGTTTATTATTTTATTTATTTACACTGCAAATTATGTATTAATTAAATTAATAAAATGTGTATTTGCAATGAAATTCATTCAATGAATAAACTGGCCATTATCTCTATTTACATGTGGCGAGGACATAAGTATTTCTACAAAATGTTACAGTAACAACGTTCATCTTGCGACACAAATAGACCCCCCCCCCCCCCCCCCTGTAATTGTTCATTCTGGCTCATACGTTCTCTACACATCATTGTGAAGAGCCCCAACCTGCGTCAGCCGATCATTAGTTACGTCAAGTGGGATGTGGGAATATCTTGACATATGAAGACGCTCCATGAATATAGCCCTTCTCAATCTCACAGGATTTTCCCCAAAACCCTGATTTTGATAGAAAATCCGGCACCTATTGTGTTCATTTTACATGCGCTTTTCATAATTTGTAATTTAAATCACACAGTTCGTATCTTATTATTGTTTGGTCGAGAGAATTGTTTATTTTCTGCAGAAGTGTCCTCTATACAATCTACTGTAATGCTATGGTTATTTTATTATGAACTGTTCAATAATAAAAGTCATATTTAAAGGGATATGGAAGTTATCTGGATTTTGTCAGGTATATAATATCCCTGTGTATCTATTTACTTGTATCTACTTTATTTTATTAAAAAGTGATTATAAGCTCTGTTTCCACTGCCTAAAATCTTACAAATAGCCCCTGTATGGATCTGCCCTCTGCAGCGTGTGAAGATACAGACTCTGCTGTACTTGCTGTGCAATGTCTCATACTAAATAAAGGAAGTAGGGACGGTAATACTACTAGAGGGAGATAATAGTTCCAATAATCACAAAAAAGATATGTAAGAATAGATTGAATACATTCCTCATTCAATTGCTACTTTTTAGAGATCTGGTCTCGCAAGTGGAGGTTGCAAGTTACTTAGCTATTCAAATGCCTCCTCCTTGCAGGCTCCGATCGCAGGGTCCCCACATTAACCCCATGATACAGGGGTTCCAATCGGGACCCCTGCAGCAAGGGTCCATGTTGGAACCCATCCGGGGGTCCCAATGGGGACCCCGCAGCATAGGGGGGTTAATTTTGGTTGCCGCAGGGGTACTGTAAGTTTGGGGTTAACAATTTGTGTTACACTGGCTCTTTAAGGACCCGCCGCAGGAATTTTAAATGTTTAAAAGCTGCAGGGGCTTAGATCGGGACCCCTGCAGCAAGGGGTTGATGTGGGGACCCTGCGGGGGTAAAGATCCAGCCCCCTGCATCATGGGGTTCATGTGGGGACCCTGCAGCAGGGTTGCCAGCTGCATTTTCACAAGTCCTACTGGCTTCAAAGCCCTATGGGCTTAGAGGTTGGAAACATTGATGTCATGAGGCGACGATCTCCGTTTCCATTGGCTGTTTTCATAGCGGGAGTTACGGGCTTCATGTTCAGGCCCGTAGATGCTACTTCCAACGGCATGGCTTATGATTCTCACGAAGGTGGAGTAACTTGCGGGCCCGGGAAATTGAATAGCAAAGTAGATGTAGAGATACACGAGCACGCATCTCAATAGTAGCAAATCGGGTATTTACTCTCGAGTAACGGCCCCAAATTGAATGAGACCCCTATATATATATCAAAGGAACTAGAGTCATGGCCAGCAGTGTAAATATATGGGGGAGATATATGTTCTGAAATTAATGGTCCAATATATAGCCCAACATACTTAAATCTTTGATACAGTTAATTGAGACATTTATTTTGGTACATATAAATGTTCTTAATTAATATATAATTGTAATCGTCTTTTTATTGCTACATTTGTACATGTTATTTATTTGTATATGCTATCAATAAAGGTTATATTTTATTTAATACTCTAGTTGGTCCTCGGTTTGATTCTACTAATCATCTATATCATGGATGCTATACAATGGGGAAGTCTATGACCAGACATAAAGGTGTCTTTCCTTTTTTCTACCCGCTTTTTTTGTAAAAATGTCTCATACTAGCCAATCAGTGACCATCTCTCAGGAACATGCTGCTGAGACATGGTCCAGGATAGGCTAGGACACACTGTGCATCCAGCAGTACAGAGTCTGTGTATTCATATGCTGCAGTGGACAGACCCATACAGGGACTATTTTTTTGATTTTAGGTAGTAAATATAGAGCTTATAAGCACTTCATAATACATTACATTACATAAAAGTAAATAGATACATTTTATACTTAGCCTGCTCAGTGCATCCACCTGAGAGCTAACAAACTCATGGACTATTTATACACAGACACTAATTGCAATTTAAAAAGCCACAGGTGTGTGAAATTATCATTTAATTGCCATTTTAACCTGTGCATGTCACCTTGTGTGTCTGTAACAAGGCCAAACATTAAAGGGTATGTAAACTTTTGATCAGGGCCATTTGGGTGATTTCTGTTATCATTATGAATTAAAAAGGAGCCAAACAACAAATAAGCACACAAATTAATTTTCACTATTTATTTTCTGTACTACCATATATATATGTCCGTGGGTAGGATTCCCAGCTTGTGTTAAAACACAACCTTGGCTTTGCAAAAAAGCTGTGTAATGCATCAGGCATAGGCTTAAAGGAAGCCATGTTTAAAATGTTTATGGATTGAAGAGCGAGGCATTTGTGGGCACATTTGCATGCAGTGTAATAACTGTATTTCTTGGAATTCAGAGCTGAAAGCAGGTTTTTTACCTTGTTTTAGACATTCAAATGTGAACACAAATGTACTATTTATAAACTATATATATACATTTTAAAAAGTGAAAAAGCTTTTTCTGCATGGATATCGCTGCTCTCAATGTCCTTTTAACTTCTATTTCTTATATTACTTGCCTATTATCAAGTTTAGTTCTTCAGAAGAGCACTACTATTGTGCTTTGATGAACAACATTTCTGCATTTTGAGATAAGAAGCAGAGCATTGTGGGTACCCAGACGGAAAAATGACTGTGCTGAATTACGAAGCCGCACATAATGGAGCTCTCTGGTGCTTCAGTAATTGTCTCTTTCCTCAGACAGTTTTGTTCTCTCCTTTTGAGATGTCTTGGTCCACGCTTTTTTCTGCCGCTGTAATTTTCCTTTATTTTCTGGTCTATATTGAATTTTAATTTCATGGACAATAAAATGTCTTTAAAGGACCGCTGTAACTCTCAGTCAGGCAAAGCACTTTGTATAAACGTGTCCCGTGTATAATTCTTCGCTCAAGGGCAGGCTCGTCAACTCCTTTTGTATCAGTGTTGGTGCTATATAAATGAGAGATAATAATAAAAATGGAGGGAGGTGGCTTTGTTTACCAGGAATCATCAAACTTTTCAGACATAATATTTACCACCAACACAATAATATCAATTGGTTGGAGACTTGTTGAGTTATTATATGTATATATTGTTTCCTAATTAAATATTACTAGATTAATCATTGCGCTTATCTTCTTGTCTCCGCAGGATGCCTATTTGACCTGCGGCTGTGTGCTAAGGATGAAGTATGTGTGCAGGGTGAGTGTGCCCATGAGCTTAATGAAGGGTCAAAGCCACCGGCTACGGAACTCCACGGCCACGAATAGGAAGAATAACTCAGATGACATATCTGTTACTTTTGCTCTTTGTATTAAACATTTATCAGTTACCTAGTAAACTCTTAGATATAAAAATGGCCAGATATAGCTCTAGGCTGTGAGCATCTAGTTTCTTCAAGAAATATATATTTATAAGACAGCAATAAGGCCACCTATAAATAAAAGTATTTTTTAATGAATCATATCTGCCTGTCACCATATCCGGCATTCACATCAGCCATATTATTTTTCTGGAAGTAGGCATTCCTTCCATTGTTTGGAAATTCACACAAAAAAAAATTACATCACTAATGATGTAATTTGGGGACATGGTCAGACAGCATGGGGAAAGGGAGAGATAAGTCATAACTCCTTATAATTACAGGGATATAGAAGGTTCCTGGATGTTACTAGGTATATAATATCTCTGTGTATCTATTGACTCAATGTACTTTATCTTATTAAGAAATACTTATAAGTGCTGTATTTATTGCCTATAATCAAACAAATAGTCCCTGTGTGGGTTTGTCCTCTACAGCTCATGAAGACAGACTCTGTAGTAATATGTTTCTCATACTGCCCAATCAGTGACCATCTCTCAGCATCATTCTGCAACATGCTGCTGCCATAGTCTCCATAGGCTAGGATACTACACTTCATATCCAGCCCTACATAGTCTGTGTCTGCATATGCTTCAGTGGGCAGACCCATACAGGGACTATTTGTTTCATTTTATCAGTGAAAACAGAGCATATAATCACTTGTTAATAAAATAAAGTACTTAAAAGTAATTTGAATCACAGGGATATCATATATCTAGTAACATACAGGAACCTTCCATATCCCTTTAAATAATTAAGAAAAAAGGTTCCCCACCCCTTCTTTAACACTATTACTCAGATTGTTTAATAACAACCAATTGCAATTATATCTCTTTATATGATTGCTGTAATAACTAGGACCTTTACTGTGTCACAGTGCAGTATTTGGACCGTGTGTTTTCTGTTTGCAGATGGTTTGTTTGGTCAGTGCCGGGAGAGCACAGAGCGGGATGTCGGTCATTTCCAGGTGACCCCAGGGACACTGCAACAGCTGCAGGGCGTCCTGAGTCAGCTCACAGCAAAAGGTATCAAGTGTATTAGTTACTATGTATCAGCAATATATTGTTGTTAGGATGCCAGGAAATCTCCCTGTGTTTTTTTATCTGTAAGAAGTCCCTTCTTGGGCAGCCTCTCTCAGTGAGTGCCACTTAAAAGGATTCTGTCACCCGGAAATCAGCCCTTTTGTTTTTTTTTATTTTTCTTAAAGGACCACTGTCACCCAAAATCAAGTTGTTGTTTTGGTTATTCTTAAAGAGAATACAAAACTGGCAACGTGTTGTGTTATCAATATTATTAATATTATCTTTTATTTGTATTGAGCCAACATATTCCGTAGCGCTGTACAGGGGTTAAGAAAAAGGAAATATACAACATTATACAAATATTAACAACTGTGGAAAATGGAGGGCCCTGTTTTGAGTTACGAGTCTTTATCCCAAAACACCTTACTAGAATGGAAACTCACTACTTACAATCTAAAGGGTATTTAAGAGGCAGAGACCTGGGGCCTCATTCTATTATCGGCCGTAAATCGGCCGTAAGGCTGCGATTCCTTGCGGGGGTTCTGTTAACTCGCGATTCTATTATACGGCCCCGCAAGGATCTCCCCTTACGGCCGGCCGCATATCTTGGAACCGGCCGTAAGCTCTGAAATCTAAAAACTCAAAAATAAATTCAAGCCTGCACTGTACAGCTCTGTAAATGCTAGGGATCATATTGGGGGACACGAGGATTAAAAGTAACCCACTCTCAAGCTTGCACATCAGCCCAAACCCGAGTTCAAATTAACTGTTTATTTTCAGGCTGCGGCGTGGGCGTGTCTGAGGTGCTCCAAGCCCTCGGGACTTTTTACATGTATATTTTACGTATATTAAAAAAAAAATATTTTATGGATTTGAGTATAGGGTAATTATGTGCTATTTTTGCTAACACCGAATATCACTTTATAGACTCCGCAAAGTGCAGGATGGCTTTATTTGAGCTATTTTATGTGCTTAATTGGTGCTAGCGGGACCTGTTTGCTGCAAGTAAGCTGCGGCTCGTTTTTAGCTTTGCAGACAGGGTTCCCGGAGCAATAGAATCGCAACCAGGCTTTTCTTACGGCCGATTTCCTTGCGGCCGTTTTAGATCAAAGGCTTTCCTCCGGCGCGATCGGCCGCAAGAGATAACAAGGCGCCGGCCGGAAGCCTGCCGGAACCCCCGGCCGGAGGGGAATAGAATAGCCGGAAAGCTTGCAGCCGGTCCTTGCGGCCCCGCAGCGGCTGCGGCCGATAATAGAATGAGGCCCCTGGAGAGGAGCAGACAAGTAATAGCAAGGTTCAGGAAGAAAGTGAGAGTTACATAGGTAGGAAGGTGTGAAAAGTTAGAAGGTTAGTTGGACAGGTAAGGGATCTTATGTAAAGTCACTGTGAAGTGAATGGCTCTATAGTTGGAAATCCTATTTTGTTTTTGCTGCATTTTTGTGCAAGTGATTAGCATATTAATTAGCTGCTTTCATGTGCTAATTAGGATTGCAGTTTGGTTGTCGGTAGTGGCCAAAGTAATGACCCCCAATGTTATCTACCAGTTAGACCCCTATACCACCCGTATGAACACTATATTGCATATTAGTATATAGGAGCTGCAAATCAATTCTTAAGGTTTTAGAAATTATTTACTGTAGAGAAAAACTGCTAGTGCAACATATAGCCAGTTTTTAATGATCTTTAAAATTAAATCAACTTACATTTGGGGAGTCACTTTAAGCTATTATTGCTATACCTGCAACTGATCTTTTTATTAGTTAGCAAGAAGCTGCTAAGAGGCCAGTCAAGGTGAGAGGATCCATAAGTAATTTAAAAGTATAATTTCTGGCATTATATTTACTTTTTGCTAATAACAGTAAAATGTAAATGTTCCTACTTAGCTTTGTAGTTCTAGTGTATAGTGCTGCAACAGGACTGTGTCTTTCATTTTCTTATTCAGTTAATTTAAAGTGACACATATAAAACCCCAGTTATTGCAGAATTGATAAGACAGCATATCCAGTTGCAATATATTAGAATAATATATTTAACACTTAAAAGTCTCTGTGACTATAATTTAAAAAACAGGGTATGCTCTTGTGGCTTATCACCCTCTACTATGTGAAGTGAATAATCATGTACGATAAAACCATTAGGATAGAGGCAGGATCTTCTCATGTAATTTATCTTTAAAATACCGAACTTTCAAGCTCTATTATCTGACACAATCCCAATTTTTATATTTGTACTTCCCATTTCTAAAATAACCAAAATCTTAGCTGTGTCCCTTTAACTACTCAATAAGAATACAGATTAACATGTACGATAATACAGGTTAAAATTAGTAAAGTAATATATTTACAGAGACAGATTTATTTTTGACAATTTAGTTGAAACAAAGGATACAAAATATATTTATGAATATCAGTTTTGTCTATGTATGGATAGAACTAAAACATCATAACAAGCAAAAAGAAAAAGAGCGCCATTTTATAGTGAAAAATGATGTCCCACATATATACTCATTTTAACAGAATAAAAAAAAATGCTAATTAATATAACTGTAAATTTAAAGGATTGTAAATTAGATCAATTAGAATTAATTAGTCTGATTTAGCCTTTTTACAATTAACATTTAGCTTATTATTGCAGAACATGGAAATCAATGGGATAGACTAAGTTTATTGATTACTATTGAAGCCTTTCTCTTTGTGTTGCTGCAGGGTTGTCATGGAGGGATGGTATGACCCAGCGTGTAATGGCTCATGAGATGGGGAGGATCCCTCAGCATAGACCTCTGGAGCCCATAGATGTGCTGGATGAAGACAGGTAAATACTGTAGACATCTGTGTCTCCTTGCAAATAAGCAATCCCAAGTGAAAATCCAGCTGCTTGCCATCTGGATTCATTATATCTTTATTTTGTTCGCAGAGAAAAGGTATAAACTGTAAAAGAGAAAACATATGTTAGTAGTAGAAGATCCAAGTTAAGTCATGTATGTGTAAAACTGCCACTAAAATTGATCATTTGTTCTGTACACATCACTTACATTTAAGTGAAAAAGGTGTTTTCCTTTTTGAAGTTGGTGCCACATTGATGAAATTATTTGAATATTTGTTTGGTTTGTAGACAAAAATGACTTTGCTCTCCCACTCCAGAGAACAAGTTGGGGGTCGTATGAGAAGTTTTTTAGGACTGATGTGGATCCCCAAGACAAATATTGCCCACTTGCTTTTCAAACCTCTCTCTGTCGATGGTCTTTAGATGTGGTGATTTCAATGTCCCATTATTCTTTATATATGAAATTATGTCCGTTCATCTCCAGACATCTCTGATTATTTCTCAGGTCATCCATTTCTCACAGTCCTGGAAGGACATTACAGCGCCTGACAGGAGCGGTTCAGCCCTCCACGCAGAGATGGATGGGGTCCTCTGATCAGCTTCAGTATTTCAGGCCTCGACCAGAAGCCTCTTCTCAACAGCAAAGACTTGTGGGAACTATCAAACAGAATTCTTCCCCTTTGGTGGATCGATACCTTACTTACTTCCTACTAAGCTCACAGACCCCCAACCCACAACGGAGTCGCCCCCAGGAGAACCAGTCACCATCACATTCGTACACCAAGGTACCAATCATCTCACCACCATTCTACAGCCATCACAGTGACCCCTCATCTATTCCTCTTCACTTCATTGACCTTAAGGTTGAAGTCTTGGTGGACTCTTATATTCTTGATAGGATAATAAAAGAATGGTGAGGTACTCCCATAGTTAATTTGAGGAATGGAAAGAATAAGCTATGAAGAATGGCTTACTACATAACATTTATTTTCTCATGTGGACTTTTAAACCTAAGAAGCTGACAGACGACAGGAGGTCATCAATTAAGATAAGAGGGAAGAAAATGAAGCGTTATCAAGTTCACTAAAATAGGTTGTGACAGTAGATTTGATGTATAGCTTTAAAGAGGGTTTGGGTAATTTTTTTTTAATAATGGTTATGCCAATTAACATAAAATAAGATGGATATTGATCAAGGAAATAATCTGATTGCCAATTGTGGACGTGAGGAAGGAATTTTTTTTTCTCCCAGATTAGATATTTGTGATTGAGTTTTTTTGATTAAATTGCCCTGGATCACACAAAGTAAAACGCAAAACACACAGATCTAAAAATAAGTAGGTCTTGATGGTCTTAGTGCTATCCCATGCACTTTACATTTGTTTGTCTTCTCTCCTGCAGTTTGTCTATCAGGACAAAGCTCGGGGGAGGAGTCCTCCACGTCTATTCAGTGCCTCCAATACCTGGCCCGAGGGATCAAGCCGAATCGGATATGGGAAATATCAAGAAGGACATGAAATGCCCCTGAGCATTCACCTGCCCAATGAAGCACGCCATCCTTGGGCTGAGCTGCGAAGGAAGCTGCCCCGTGATAGTGTGGATTCCGACCTTAAAGAGGACGTCCTCGACAGCTCTGAAATGATTGAAAGATTGAATCAGTTATCTGATGGGGATCAGGAGCCTCAATCCGACAGTAGAGCTGAACCACCGAGGACACTGAGAGGTCTCTCCACCAGTTTATCTTCATCACACTGCAGTGGAACATACATCACTGTCACTGTATAATAAAGGGATGATTATTAGATACTGGGACCTACGTGACAGTCACATACACTGACATAATCAAGATGAACTCATTGATCCTTTCTTGTTTCTGTAGGTGCAGCCAGGACACAGGCCAAACCAGAGGCTCCGGACATTCCTGAGGATCTTGATGAAGTACAAAGCTTGGCTGGCGTTCTGGAGAGATATGGAGTAGACTTAAGACAACTGAGTGAGACACAACTGGGGCAGCTATCTACTTTACTTCAAATGATTCAATCAAACACTCAGCAGAACCAGGGTGAGAAGTCAGGCGGGGTACAATATAAGGGACTAACCCCAGAATCTGGATTATTAGGATCAGACTTGCTCTGCTGCCCTAAGCTAAATTTTTAGACTCACCATCAGATAGGGAGCGGTCATTTAATTTGTGTAAGATTCACCAAGGTCCAAGTGAATTGTGAAAATTAAGTCAATGTTTCTAAAACATATTTTATTATAATGCTATTTAGAGGGTTTTAGGAACAAAGGTTAAATAGTGAAAGCAACCAAGAGAGAATACACAGGCTAAAGGAACTCCTTAGGCCTTAAGCCTCTGCCTTTATTTCTGCTCTCCTTCATAGTAAGCGCGGACATGTTACCTAAAGCCATGCTTACAGGGGAAATGCTTCACACTACCAGCGTCTCATGTTGCTAACAAGCAGACTGTGACATTCTATGTGTCTGAGCATTGGTAGTGTGAAGCCTCTCCCTTGTGACTTTAGTTCACAGCTGTGAAATATGGCAGCTACTACAAGAGAGAACATAAAGAGAGGGGAGGCTGCAGAAACTGTTACTCTCTGGGCTCCTTAGAAGTAAAGGAAGTAGACATCTACATCACAGTTACATTGAGGGGAATAAAATGTTGTATGTAAAGTATCCTAGTTACAACATTCATATAAAACAAAAAATAGCGTCCCTTTTAATAATAGCTTATGTTGAAGCTTTAAGATGATGGTCACGCTTGTATTTTGTAATAGAGACCAGAAAAATCCCATCCCGGCCATACTGTGACATGACCTGGAGAAAGAGAGTGAGGGGAAAGAAATTATAGTGAAGTTTCTTAAATATTGGTGAGGGTCTTGGTAGTCCACTTAACAAGGGAAATGAGAGAGTTGTCAGAGACAAAAAAAAGGAGAATAAGGGAGAGGAGGAAAGAAAAAGATAAAAAGTGGGAGAGAGTAGAGGTAGAGATACAAGAGGGAAATGGACGTTTGGAACAGAGAAAGTAGAGTGGGAAGAAAAAAGTGGAAATCTGGGGGTGAGGTAGAATGAAATGGGGATAAGGAGGATATGGGGAAGAACAGAGGAAGTAGGAATAAGAGAGCTCATAACGTGAAACAGAGGTAGAGTGAGTTTAAATGGGGTAAAAGAGAAAAGAGGGAGTAAAATGCATGGTTGGAACAGCAATAATTCTCAGCAGGCAGTCCTAGCACCGGGGCCAATCCCGTAGACCATGTCTGCCGGTCCATAGGAACAAAAAATCTGTTACTTTAAGCATTTTCCCAACCATTAGTAATAATTATAGATATATTATTAAATTAGAGGGTATTGGAGGAAGATATGGGAAATAGGAGTGATAAAGATGCTGAGAGAAGACTCTTTCAGTTGCCCATTGTTTTTTTTACCGTGTTGGCTCTTGTTGACTTTTGGTGAAATCTAACCTTGGTAAGAGTTCCATTTGATATCACCCCGAGACGTCAAATGGTTTCTCTGTACAGTGACTTGTAATTCTGGGAAGGAGTACTGGTTAGGGTGGAGACATTTTGGGGTCCCAGGAATGGCTATTTTTTGTTTTGGAAAGGATTAAGTGTTCATTTGTCATAAAGTTTGGTCTCCTTGGGTTTTACCGCTATGTTTGGAGCTCAAGGGTATGTTTTGTTTGGGAAGCACCGCTGTAGTGGAACTATAATACCAAAAGCACAGCTGGGAAGATTAAATTAGATTAATTAGTTGATAAACAAAACAACTCATTTTTTATTAATTAAACTTAACATTTAAATTGAGTTAGGACAGCCTTGAGCGGTATCTGCAGAGTATTGATTAGAAGCCAAGCGATGCTAGAATAAATTATAAATAGCAGGGTTTTGTAAACTAGATTTGAATATGTTTTAGAGTGCTATAAAAAACCACATAGTAAGAATTCCTAACTTTATATCACAAGGCTTTCATTATGCAAGATGCAGACTATAATGTTAAAGAGACACTGATAGTCTATATATTTTAACTTAATATTACGTATTTAAAAGCAGCAGGTGAACTTCATGTCTTTTTTTTTATTATTAATTTATTATTAATCCTTATGCCCACCATAAATTAAATGATTGTTGTGGTAAACTACCTCCAGCTGTACGTGGGTGGGATTCCTGGCTTGTGTATAATCCATCCTGAACTTTGCAGAAAAGCTGTGTAATACAGTGAGCATATGCTTAAAGGGAGACATGTTTAAAATGGTTATGGATTGCAATAGCGAAACCTTTGCGAGCACATATTTGCATGTCGCTGCCCAGGTTCCCAGAATGCAATGTAATACCTGTGTTTCTTGGAATTCTGGGAAGGAAACAAGTTTTTTAACTTGTTCTAGACATACAAATGTGAATATAAATGTACTATTTATATATTAAATTTGAACAAATAAAAACATTGAAGTAGTGTAAATACACCAAATACTAGACCAGAATGAGGAACGTTTTGGGCTCTATTTACTAAAAGGTGAAGTAATGGTGAACTTTTGTTGGTATCAAATCTTAGTACATATCTACAAAGAAAGATTGATATGAATGCAGATAAGAACCAAAAAGGCCTTTCTATTCTGCCTAATCGATCTATCTAATAAGTTTGGCTTAATTAAACCTTGGGATTGTGATGTGATTATTCCAGGCATGACTGAATTCCTACCCTGCCACTTCTACTGGGAAATTGTCCCTCTTATCTACTAACCTTTCTGGAAAGTAGAAACTTGGGAGAGGTTATCCAAGACTTCTTCAAAGTTTTTCCTTGGAGTACATCAAGCCTATTAAATGCCTTATCAAAAAAAAAAAATACAAAAAGCAATAATGTTTCATATTCTTCCAGCAGTTAATTATTATATTATACTTTGTGATAGGAAATACATTCTAGAAAGGTGCAATTAATGGGAGGAATAGTATAAATCTGATATAAAGATTAGGAATGGATTTATTATGTGTCTAATGTCTTATTATGTATCTAATGTCTTAACTTACAGGCACAAGAAACACAGACAGGACTTTGCCAAAACGAGTAAGTAGAAGGAGCCCTATAGAATGAAATAAACACAAGTTTGACCATTTTGAGTTGGATTAAAACCATAATTAGACATTTTTATGATATCTCTGTGTGGTTCTACTGGGAGTTGCACTTTAGTTTAATCATATTTTTAACCATTACAGTGATCATTTTTTCCTGTAGGCTTCCATTTTCATTACCAAGCCCGCTTCTTGCAGCTTTTGTTTCCTAGCAAACTAATGAGCCTCGATTAGACCGAATGATAGCACTTGCAGATGTATCTGCCACATTCTCATTGTACAGATGTACACTTTCTATGTATTCAAAGCCTCCTATGGAAGTAGATTATTGGAAACTGAAATAGTACATTCCACAGCAACATAATTGCATATATAAGGAGTTCATTAGAGGCCATATAATATTTTTTATATAATTTTTTTTATGTTTGGAAGTAGTTTCTTATTTTCAATTGTAGTTCTTCAAAATGATTTTTTTTAGCATTATGACCACAACTGTCACTGTCTATTAAGATAACTGAATATAAATCTTATCTACTTTAATGTGCACCTCTAGTGTGTGTTAACGTGTAGATGGGGCACCTTCTGGTGGATTTATGGGTGTAGATGGGGCACCTTCTAGTGAGTGTATAGGTGTAGATGGGGCACCTTCTAGTGGATTTATGGGCGTAGATGGGGCACCTTCTAGTGCGTGTATAGGTGTACATGGGGCACATTCTAGTGAGTGTATAGGTGTAGATGGGGAACTTTCTAGTGAGTGTATAGGTGTAGATGGATCACCTTCTAGTGAGTGTATAGATGTAGATGGATCACCTTTTAGTGAGTGTATAGATGTAGATTAGGCACCTTCTAGTGAGTGCATAGGTGTAGATGGGGCACCTTCTAGTGGATTTATGGGCGTAGATGGGGCACCTTCTAGTGGGTGTATAGGTGTACATGGGGCACCTTCTAGTTAGTGTATAGGTGTAGATGGGGAACTTTCTAGTGAGTGTATTGGTGTAGATGGATCACCTTCTAGTGAGTGTATAGATGTAGATGGATCACCTTTTAGTGAGTGTATAGATGTAGATGAGGCACCTTCTAGTGAGTGCATAGGTGTAGATGGTGCACCTTCTAGAGGATTTATGGCTGTAGATGTGGCACCTTCTAGTGGGTGTACAGGCGTAGATGGGCTTTACCTGCTAGTGCGTGTATAGGTGTAGATGGATCACCTTCTAGTGAGTGTATAGATGTAGATGGATCACCTTCTAGTGATTGTATAGATGTAGATGAGGCACCTTCTAGTGAGTGTATATGTGTAGATGGTGCACCTTCTAGTGGATTTATGGCTGTAGATGTGGCACCTTCTAGTGGGTGTACAGTCGTAGATGGGTCACCTTCTAGTGAGTGTATAGGTGTAGATGGATCACCTTCTAGTGAGTGTATAGGTGTAGATGGATCACCTTCTAGTGAGTGTATAGGTGTAGCTGGGCCACCTTCTAGTGGGTGTATGGGTGTAGATGGGTCACCTTCTAGTGGGTGTATATGTGTAGATGGGTCACCTTCTAGTTTGTGTGTGGGTGCAGATGGGGCACCTTCTAGTGAGTGTATATGTGTAGATGGATCACCTTCTAGTTTGTGTATGGGTGCAGATGGGGCACCTTCTAGTGGGTGTATATGTGTAGATAGGTTACCTTCTAGCGGGTGTATGGGTGTAGTTGTAGAGACATCCATAGCTACTAACACACGTCCTTTCAGGTTACAGAAGGTGATATGCAGCATATGGCTGAAGCAGAGCCCCAGTTCTCACCTCCTGATACATCTCCAACCAATACTCCTACCAAGGAGGAATCAGTAAATCTGGGCAGGACGGGTACAGAGAGCGCCACCACTGCCACCCTCAGAATGCTTCCAAAACCAGATACACAGCACAAAGAGGAGTCTGGAAGTCTGCAAGGATCCAGTCCTGGAGACCAGGGACAGAGACCTCTGGAGAAGAAGAGCTACCAGGAGAGTGAGGAGATCGGGGATGTTCTTGGAGAGAACTCTCTACCAACAATAGAGGAATACGGCTACATTCTGACAAACCAGACGTGAGTACATTCAGTATTATCCTGTATGATGAGCAAGTTGGCTGTGGTTGGTGGTAATGCCTTGTGGATGTCTACTGTAAACTTTGAGATTCCATAAGGTTGACATCATTATCTGAAATTTGGGAGCCATCCAAACCATTTTATGAGCCAAATTATGGATATATATAGAAATACATTTATAAACATTAGAAGTAAAGAGTAGAGTTTTAGAAGGCAAGATATTCATTATATATAGAAATAAAATTATAATATCTAAACATTAAGAGTAAGGAGGAAGGTTTTAGGACACAAGTTATGGATTATATAGATACTCGCCATGGCTCCTAGGCATTGTTCTCCATCTATACTGAACTATTATGGTCTTGAACACACTAGGACTATAAAGTAAGAAGAACTACTAGGAGAGCAAGAAGATTGGTGATGTTCCTATGTACTGGTGATGAGCAAGTTGGCTGTGGTTGGTGGTAACATCTTGTGAATGATAAGTTGGTCTACTTTAAGCTTTGGGATTCCATACGCCAGGGGCTGACATCATTATCTGACATTCAGGAGCCAGCCATGCTTGCCAAAACATTTTATGAGCCAGTTTATGAATTATATATAAAAATACATTTATAATATCTAGGAGTAACATTTTATGAGTTAAGTTAGGGATTATAGATAGAAATAAATGTAAAATTTTTAAAAATAACTAGCCATGGTTCCTCTTCATCTATAACGGATTGTTATGTACTTGATCACATTAGCACTAGAAAATAAGAGAGCAAGAAAATAACTGCTAATCTGCGTCTAGTAATTACCTTTCCACCATAAGTAGAAAGAGTCCACTAGGTCCTGTTGATGGACCAATGTAATACCCTAGATGTTTTTCTATTGGCAATGAGATTTTGCTGTCGGGACAACTTATGAATGATTATCTAATTAGATTGTGCTTAAAGCCCTTTAGATGTATCTCTCAACCAAACCCCCTTTTCCATTGGTGACCTTATTATGGTGGGCACAGAAACTCATAAACATTAGTGTGATGGCGTAGTGGTAGATACCAGCTTCTAGATACATGCCTCTTTGGCATTAAAGGGATTGAGCGTCATGTCGGTCACTGAAAGGCACCACAAACTGTACCCAACTTGCTCTCTCCACTACCCGTGTCCTCTGCACAGCATCCTGTTTATGCGATGTGTCCTGTTACAGTGATGAGGATGCACAGAATGGATAACAGTTGGCTCAGCCAATGTCATTATGTTTATTTGATTATTTCAGGACCATGCAAGTAATAAGAGAGGTTCAGCCAAGTGTTACATTTGCTCATCATTTAGAATAATGTGATTGTATAATGGGACAAGGAACCAGAAACTATATTCTGGCAGAATAGAATCAGAAATATCTCAAATATATATATATAGCAAATAAACTGTGCATTTGTGCTAACATTTGAACATGCCATGAACAATTCAGGTATTGCACTGCATTCTGGGAACCTTGGCAGGGACATGTAAATGTGCCCACAATGACTTTGCTCTTGCAATCCATTACCATTTTAAACATGGCTTCTTTTAAGCATATACTTGCTGTATTACACTGCTTTGGGCAAAGCTATGGTTGAATTATTACACAAGCCAGGAATACCACCATGAATAGCTGTTTCAAGGTTACTGCCTCTCATCAGCGTGGGGTCCGGTTCCTAGCTTGTGTAGTAGATTTTGTGCGGAGGTAGTTTACCAATCAATCATTTAATTTATGGTGGGCAAAAGAGCGATAGAAGCCTCCACCGTAAAGTAGTAAAGTAAATAAATAGTACATTTGTGTTCACATTTCAATGTCTAAAACAAGTTAAAAAAACTAGTTTCATGCCCAGAATTCTGAGAAATACAGTTATTACACTGCACTCTGGGAACCTTGGCGGCCTTCAATATATATATATATATATATATATATATATATATATATATATATATATATATATGAGACATTTCTGTGCCTATTCTGCCAGAATATAGTTTTTGGTTTCTTGTCCCATTATACAATCACATTATTCTAAATCATGAGCAAATATAAAACTTGGCTGAACCATTCTTATTATATTATTGTACAAGCACACAGAAGCAGATAGCATGCACCCAAGACTAGCACACATGCCACAAAGCATACACTCTCATGCTTATATACAACCACACACATGCCACAAGAAATAAGAAACATATAACAACACACACACAAGTATACATACCATGAAACACACACACTTATACTAAAGCACAAATAGTGAAATGTCCCGAAGCACACATATACCCACAAGCACACACACCGTGAAGCACACACATACCCACACTGTGTACATGAGCTGCTGGTGGCAGACCTTTGTAGTGACTATTTGGAAGGTTTCAGTGAGTAAAAACAGAACTTTTAAGCACTTGCTAGTAAAATGATGTTTAGATATGCAAACAAACACTTAGGATGTTTATTTTAATATTAAAACTGGGAAACTTCCATTTCCCTTTAAAGGTATTTCTTGCCAGAGGGATACAGAACACTTCATGTAGGAAGATGAACAAACACGCAAGTGACAGAAGCACACCTAGGAAGAGATACAATAATGTGTGTGCGCTGTGGGATGGTGCACACTCTCTAGTTTTTGCCATTACATAGGAGATATTTCCTGAAGGGCAGACCAGAACCAAAATACCAGACAAGTCTCCTCTGAACAGATGTACTTTTCAGCCATACTTGGCTATTGTTATTGAGAAGCTACAGATCTCCCCATACGCAGTGAGAAAAGGGAGGTACATCCGGATTACCCTCTATAGTTCCGGAATCTGTTTGGACTTACACTTGAAAAAAAAACAAGTAATATCCATTAGGGTCTCCTTAAAGGGCCACTGACCTCACTGAAAGTTCTCTTCATGGTGTGAAAGAGCACAAGATTGTATGTTAAAATGATCTATTTATTTTTAATTACACTAATAACAGCTAAAAAATCCAAAGTTTTAAATCTGTTTACATACAGTCTATCCTGCCCACTGGCTGTTGCCTGAGTAATTAGCAGAGTGCTGAGTCCATGCATGTTGCGTGAGTCTCTATGGGGGGATGCTGTGAGTGATAGCACAGCATTCCCATGGACTCAGGTTACTCTGCACTGACCAGTTAACCAACAGCTTTCCTGTTTTAAGTCAGTCCAGTATTCCATGTCTGCCCAGATAGATGTGATAAGGGTTCATTTTATTTTTATTTCAATCACTATACAGAGCTGTACAGAGCACCAACCCCCTGCATTTATCTACATTGCTAAAATTCCAGAGAGACAAGAGAGCAGAAACCTGAATTTTCTGTCGTAAGAAACAAACAGAACATGTTACCTTCAAACTGGAAATACAAGCAGTCTGATGAAAACATTACCATTGACTTGAATGGGGTACACACCCCTGCAACCTGATTGGTTGCAGAAATGGAGCCATCTGTGGTCAGTCTTACACACATATTAACACAGATTTGATTTGATTTCTCAGTGAAAAATGCACATATTTAAAAAAATCTAAAATTATTTCAAAATGATTTTAGGAGATGTTTACAGTGATGTGGTCCTAATTGTGCTGGATTCAGTGGTTCTTTACATGGTAGCTATGACACATGCCTCACATTACCTAGGCAGATTCCTTCTTAAATTTATGGTTGAAACGTACATCTGGTGGTTTCTTGTACAGAGGAGACTTGCTTGGCATTTTGGGTCTGGTCTGCCTTTAGGGGAAGTGCTGTGAGTGGGCACCATGAAGCAGGGCACCATCTCTGGCCACACTAAGTCACAAAAACACAAGAAACACTCAGAAACTACAAACCAAAATAATCAGACTCCACTAAATGAAGTAGCCGAGTCCAGAGCTGCAATCAGGGAAATGGCTCACAAACCAGCGTCCTGAGCAGGTCCACAGCCCTGGGCTGACCTCCACCCCTCTCCCTTTCTCTTTAGACCCCTGAGCCTGCTAAATGGGGCTCGCCTGCTGGAAACTTTGGCCCAGGGTGTCCATCTGTCCACTGCCAGCTTCATCAACGTCAGGTGAGGATGGGCAACACCACATTTGTTGGAGATAGGTCATTTAAAGTGACAACACAGAGTTATTTCTAAAGTGCACTAAACATAATAACAATGGGTTATTATTAAAATTCTTGTATCTATCCCTTTGTGTATGTGCAAGAAATTGCCGGCACTGATAGCTGCAGTGCCAGCAAGTAGCTGCTAGATGGTGCGGTCATGTTTCAGGGAAGGCCTATAATTATTCCCTGCTCCAACGTGGTGCAACTCGATGGCACTGAATCGACAGCAAGGCCATTGCTATGTTTGTCGCAGGCACTCGGCCCTTGAGGGCCTCGGGCGCGCCTCTCGTAGCTCAAGGCCTCTTCTGTTGGCGCGCCTTATATGCAATGTGCAGCAGTATTCCGAAAATCGACAGCACCATCTAGCGGTTGGTGGCGGTACTGCTGCTAACAATCTTTTGCGTAGGGGAAGAGGGAAAGGACCAAATTCTTTACTGAAAGGGACATGGAAGGTTCCTGAATTTTACTGGGTATATAATGTCCCTGTGTATCTTTTTACTTGTATGTAGTTTATTTTATTAATAAATGCTTATAAGCTCTGTTTTTACTACCAAAAATCAAACAAATATACCCAGTATAGGTCTGCCCACTGCAGCTCATGAAGACACAGACAATGCTGTACTGACTGTGCTGTGTCTCATACTAACCAATCAGTGACCATCTCTCGCAACACGCTGCTGAGAGGTGGTCCCTGATAGGCTAGGACACTACACTGCATATCCAGCCCTACAGAGTCTGTGTCTGCATATTCTACAGTGGCCAGGCCCATACAGGGAGTATATGTTTGATTTTAGGCAGTAAAAACCAAGCTTATATGCACTTCTTAATAAAATTAACTACATAAAAGTAAATATATGTAGTAACATACAGGGACCTTCCATATCCCTTCGAATAATTGAGTTTGAAATGTAAGTATATTAAGCATAAATTACAAGGAAAACCCCCTACCACTCTCCCAATGGGTTTATCTCACATGATTGATTATTTCTCATAATGAGGGGTGATAAACCACAAGAGCAAAGCCAGATGGGAAAATAAAAACAGTCACAGAGATAATTATGTATTAAAGTCTTACCAACTGGAGATGTTATGTGGTTTATCACCCACCACTTTGAGCCATAGTTAATCACATGAGATAAAGTCATTAGAATAGTGGGAGGACACTTCTATTTAATTTATGCTTAAATTCAAAACTTTCTAGCTCAAATATCGCACATTTCCACTCACTATCTCATTTAAAATTTGCTACCAGCGCCAGCTGCAGTGTCGGCAAGTGGCTGCTAGATGGCGCTGTAGATATTTTGCAGCGATGCCGATATTTCAGACAAGTTGTAACCTTAGAATGTTTCCCTAACACTTAAACTAACCCTAACTCTCACTCTAACCCTAACAGTTTACCTAACCCTAATTCTATGGTATCGGCAGCGCCCTCTAGCGGTTGGTTGCCGCCTCTGCTGCTGCCACCGCTGGTGGATTTGAAAAGGGAAAGGACTCAACCATTTGTTATTATATTTATATGTTACATTTATATCTCTGTAATAATTGGGCTTTGCCGTGTCACTTTAATACAGTAAGCGTAGGGTTGATTCAGCAGAAACTAAAAACTACCCCCCTGAGTTTCTGGCTGTATTTTTTTCAGTCTAAAGCCATATAAAACTGAAAAGACTGAGCATGCTCATACCCCAGGAAGTATGTAGGCTGATAGGGCTAATGATTGAAGTTTACGACAAGAAAATGCATTTTTTACAATAACATATAATTTACATATTTTCTTGTTATTATCTATATTTTTTTAAATTATACTATATTTGGGAACCTCGGTTCTTTCCCTCTTCCCCTACGCAAAAGATTGGCAGCAGCAGTTCCGCCGCCAACTGATAAATGGCGCTGCCGATTTTTGGATACTGCTGCACATTGCATATAAGGCTCGCCGACAGAAGAGAACTTGAGCAATGAGAGGCGCGTCAGAGAGCAAAGTATCTGCGCCGCACATAGCGATGCTCATGCTATGGATTCAGCTACATTGAGTTGTGCCACGTCGGAGGGAGGAATAATTATAGACCTTCCCTGAAACCTGACAGTGTCATCTAGTGGCTACTTGCTGGCACTGCAGCTATCAGTGCTGGCGATTTCTTGCGCATACACAACGGGATAGATCTGGAACCTCTATTAAATTACCCCTATAATGCTCTTACACTCAACAGTATGCTATTTAAGATAAACAAATTTTAGATTTAAAATGATTTATGGCCAATGTACCGATGAAAGGGTAAAGAAAACTGCATATTTGTAATCATATTATGTTAATTAAAGCATATTGCCAAGTTGTTTATCTTACTAAATACTACAGCAGGATGAGTGTTAGTGCATTACAGTGAACCTTTTAACACATTTTTTGCATTATAATTCAGTCCAATTGAACGCTGCATGATGATATTCAGTGTAACTGTTTTTTTGGGGTACCTAATTCTTCAACTGCATCATACGGCTGTGAATAAATGCTCCAAAGTCTTTAGGTTTCACTCCGGAACAGTAATTAAAGCACCGGCGCACAATGAAAAATATATATGTTTGAAAAGTGAGGGGTGTGGTGTCAATTTTAATCATATCCAGCTATGAAACAAAGGATCTCTGTTCCCTCCTTCCTCAACTTTTCCTCCACTGATAGCTAAAACACACAGCCTCATGATCCAGCTCTGAGGAAGTGATGTAACAAACACAAATTGGATTCCTCTACTCATATATAGAGTCTTTCAATTTTTTATGTCCATGGCTTACATAAGTTTGGCACATACTCGACAAACAAGTGCCATTTTCTTGAACAGCAGTGGTCTTTTAAAGTTATCTTGTCAGCCCAAGTTGGATTCTTATTATGAAGACCATTAAACTCATGGATCGTCCACTACACTATCATTTAGAGCAGTCACAATCAAGTGGAAAAGCTGTAAAAGCATCAAGGGGCCATATGACCAGTGTGCCGGTCCTCAGGGACAATGTGAGATAAGGAGAGCCTGACACTATAAATGTACAGCTACCATTCTAGGTATATTATTGAAGAGTTGAAGTTGTTTAGTCGTTCAGTCGTGTCTGACTTTTCATGACCCCATGGACCCGCCATAGCATGCTAGGCACATCTGTTAGCCACTGCCCCTTTGAGCTCCCTCAAACACATGTTCATTGCTTCAATGTGTTTCAATGACCTCATCTATCCATCTCTGCCTCCTCCATCCCCATAAATCTTTCCCAGCATCAGAGTCTTCTCTAGGGAATCCTGTCTTCTCATAATATGGCCAAAATATTTGCACTTCAGCCTCATGATCAAATCTTCTAGTGAACAGTTTGGCTTAATTTCCTGTAGTATTGATTGATTGGATATTCTTGCATATCATAGAATATTTGGAACCCATGAGCCCAAAAGTGAGTGGGAAAACATATTTATGGATATAAAAATCTCATATTTGACACCAAAGATTCAGTGAAATGCTTCTTACCAGCACATAGACACCGGGGTGGGGGTGGAAGCATTTTGCAGGTGGTTATAATTTAATTTACATCTCAGTGACTCACACATTACCTAGAGAATCAGGTGTCTTATTTGCGAGTTAGGCACTAATGAAATTACAAGCAACTTAATACATTAAATTAGTGAAAAGTTATAACTATATGGCAATGCAGATAGAGGGACATTGCATGGGCTGTGATGTGCTTTGTCGAAGGCTGCAATGCCAGTTTCCAGCCTTTTATTTTGCACATGATTTACACTGAAAACAATAAGTTCAAGGTGTAATCAGGAATTATCGCTAATAATCCACTGTTAGTAAGAGACAGTGGGTAGATAAGAAAGGCTAATTCACAAGTAAAAATTGCAAATTTACTGTAGTGCATACTTCTCTTTGCCTATAATATAACATGACACAATATTGGGTACCTACAATGTGTTCTAGACAGATATTTTTTGGTTCCATGTCCCTTTAATAGAATATATATCTATACAGTGCAAGAAAAGCCTTTACAACCTAATACTAGCTTCTGATTACAGGGATCAAACTGTAACTGAACACCAGGGGGAGTCTTGTACAACGGATAGAATGAGACCGTGCTAAATTAGCATGAATAGAACGTAAAATAGGATGGCCCATATTTGCTAAATAGTATTAAATACTTATACACCATAAAGGATGAAAATATTGGAGAATTATTGGAAAAAAACTCTCCACTTCTGTTATCCTTTGTGACGTGTAGTAAGATTATACACGGTCCAATCACATTTTTATGACCACCGGCTAATATCTCAAATAATGGCCGTGGTCACCACAGACAGCAGCTAGACAGCGGGGTAATGAACCAATAAGATTCTGGAAGGTTGGCGAGGGTATCTGGTGCCATGCGGACTGCAGTACATCTGACAGCTGCTGAAGAGTGCATGGTGGAGGATCTATACGGCGGACATGGTGTCCAGTCCAACGTCCGTCCAGTCAATAAAGCAGAAAACGTGAAGCCGATCCTTTGCCATTTAGATGAGGTCCAATTTCGGTACTGTTGTGCAAATTGAAGCCGTTCCTGCCGATGAACCCTCGTCAGCATGTGTGCAGTGACCAGCCGATTGCTTCAGAGCCCCATACGTAACAGGGTTCTCTGTACGGATGTTTTAGACACACATCTGGTAGCCCCCTGGTTTGTTTGGATGACACCTTCACAGCCGAAATTCACCTCTGACATTAATGGCACATGGTGCTTCACAGGGTTCTCTGAGGTTTATTCACAATGGTGCCATTTGTCCAGTCACTTTATCCACAGCAGCACGCGAAAACTTCACACTTTCAGAAATACTGCCACCATTACCCCCGAAAGCCAATGACCACCTCCTTTTAAAGTCAGATAAATTGCACGTTTTACCCATGACAGCGATGGCTGATATGTTTGCAGAATGCCTACATCTCACCTTATATACACACCAAGCCAGGTCACAACATGTGCCGTATTTCATTGGCTACACGCTGCTGACGTCAAAATAATGTGACTCCACCATGTACAATATAACCTTCAGTAGTTATAGCCCACCTACTCTGTGATGGGTATGTCCACTAGTCCTGTTAAAGCACCACTGCACAATGATAAAAATGATATGTTTGAAAACTTTGAGCATAGTTAAGCAGAAAAAAAGTCATACAGCTAGTATTTAATTTACAAAGAAATAGGTATTTTGATGCCTCTGCAGGACTATGGAGGGATCACATATATAGTTGTGAGCATGCGCGCTGTTGCTAACGCTTGCTGGCTCGCATAGCAAGCTCCCGGCCCTCGCTGCAGCAACTGCGGACCTCGCAAAATTTACGTAGTTACGAAAGCAAAATATGAGACACGTTACGACCTCGCAAAAATCGTCCGAAACCCGCGCAAACACCTACGGATTTCCCGAAAAAGACGCACGAGATCCGAAAACAAGGACCCAACCCTTGCGACCCCAAAAACATTACAAACACAATAAATACACACAACAAACACATAAAAAACTTACCCACAGCAAGGAGGGGCACCCAGGACCTCCAAATTACAGAGTTTAGATACCTGAAAATCACCTAAGCGAGAGAAAAAATGGCCTCCGAACAAAACGAAAACTAGGCTAAAGCACCCTAAACACACAAAACAGCTACGGATATTCCGAAAAAGTCGGACGACATCCAAAAACAAGGACGCTAAATCAGCCACAGCCGCATACCACACATTAGCCGCCATTTTAGAACACTAACTTATACAATCCGGAAGTACACAGCTACCCTAATGGATTTGCCTCGCGCACGCACACTATTACACTACACACTGCACACATTCATGACACTTACACAGCAGCTCCACAGCACTGATGCTGCAGCAACATGAAAACAGATTGCTAGCTCTTCAACACAATGCTTCCTGCATATATTACTTCACAATAGGTAAAGTATATTAATTGCTTATTGTATTAATTATTCATTGCCATACCCCAAAAAAACACCAACGCTGCTCATAGGACACAAACAACCAAGAGCCTCGCAATGAGCGCCAAAGGCGCTCAGCGCGAGGCTTGCAATGAGCGCCGAAGGATCTTAAAACACCAAGAAAATTAATTTTGCACCAAAACAACATTACCTGCCTTACCATCTTATTGCCGTAATTTTTTGACGGGCAAGTCGCTAGTCCATGATATATTGGTGAAAGCTGTTGGGGTGTGACATTTTTATATTGCTGTGGTTGCATCCTTTGATGTAACATGCCCCTTCTTGGCCTTTGATAGGGAAGGGGTGTGGTGCAAATTTCAGAAATGAAACAAATGCTCTGGACTTCCGCCTGTACCCGTCTCCCCCACCTCCTGCCCAAATGATAACTACAAACACACATAACTATTTATGTCCACAGCTGCTAATGTTGTTATTTAAGTACATACTTCACAAACAGGGGTCTTTTTTCTTGGACTGCAGTGGTCCTAATAATAATAATAATATGATTGCAATATATATATATATATATATATATATATATATATATGTGTGTGTATATGTATATATTTATAAATATTTATAAAGTTTTTTAAGCATTTTGCTCCTGGACAAAGTGAATACTATACAATACTAACTGAGTAAGTGTTAAAGGGACTCTAAATCAAATTTTTTTTTTTTTAAGTTATTCTTAAAGAACATGAAAAACTAGCTTTACATTCTGCTAGCCATTTGATTCTAAAGTGAGTAATTCCTGATGTAATCAGCTTATTTTCTGCTGCATTCTTATGCAAATAAGCAGTTGTCATTTATTAATTAGCTGCTTTCATGTGCTAATTAGTATCCTTCTTAAATTGCGATTCAGTACATTTAAATGGGCTCTATTTAAGCACACAGCATATTTTTTTACAGAAGTTTTTAGTTAGTGAACTTCTATCCAAAAGCAAGGACTTCACTAACTAAAAACTTCTGTAAATAAAAAATGCTCTGTGCTTAAATAGAGAGAGCCCTTTTAAATTTACTGAATCGCAATTTAATAAGGCTGTAGGTTTATAGTCTGTTTCTCCTCCCTCACCATTAATATAACCCAGCAGACTGAGCCATATTTTGGCATATCAAACCACTGTTGTGAGCTTTGGTAATTAATATGGTGATATTATTAATATCAATAACCTTTTTTTAATATTAACTAAAAATTACATATTTTACATATTTGCCAATGTTGACTAATCCTGAATTCTTACTACACAATATATTAATAGCAGACCTGTTTCAAGTGAGAATATAATTATTATAAATAAATATAGATAATATTTCAGTATATTTTAATATAACAAGATTGTATACACAATTGTAACAGATATATATAAAGGTACATCAATTATAAACTGTTAGTTTATATCAAATTATCCACATAAGCATATATAACATATGTTTAATGTGATTAATATGTTATTATGACGTTGGAGATAGTTTTGATTATTTTGGTTTGTTTACAAATATCTATTTATTAAGATAGACCATTTTAATATCATATGTTTTTATAGTCGAATTATAGTATTATCTCTAATTCAAAAGAGAACATATTTTCATTACAATTACATTATATGTCGACTTATAATTCACAAGTTATAGTTTTATATTGTATGTATCAGATAAATATTGATATAGCAATCTATTTTACAGTAAATTAACAAAATATTTCCATGATTGTAATGAAAAAGAAGAAATCAAATTTAGAGAAATATTAACCTTATAACATACCTTGTACTTGATTTCATCAAATGACTCCATTGGAGGTCTGGATCTTTTCTTATATTTCAGATGCTCTTAGTATTTAAGTATGTAAATTATTTTTTTAGTGAGCTGTGGACGTTCTTTTGTAGAGTGCATTTTGGGTTTTCTATGTGTTTGGAAATGTTCCAAATAGTAACTATTATAGTATTTTTCTTAGGAAGCTTCTCCCTGGGGTGTGTCTCTCCAGGAGTATGTGTTTGTTGAGAGGTGTGTGTGTCTCTTGTTTCTCTTGTCCTCTATACTTTTTCTCCATTTTTCTTCTCCCAATTATACCCAAAACTTCACTTTCAGAAATTCCAATCAGGCTATATATTTGGCGATCAATCGGAAATCCTAATGATGTCACAACATATTTAACTCTTAATAGGATATATTCTTTTCTAGGGACTTGTTAAGTGTCAATTAATTTCCTGGAACACCAGAGAGTTCAAATTGTTCAAATTACAGCAAAATTATAATTACATTAGCTCAATAAACGTTGACCTTTTCGGTCATAAATAAAACTATAAACACAATATGGTTAGCAGGTTAGTGATAATGGGTGTCAGTTATGTATACCAAGAAATAATTTATGTTCTGGGAAACATATCAAGTCTACTAAAACTTAGAAGGAGTATCCTATTATCTTAAGAAACATAAACCTTAAGTTAACTTCACCAATTAGCTGGGGAGTTTGCTTATGTGATATCTCTACAGAATAAAGAAGCATTAAGAATTCTACTTCAGTGAAAAACTGAAAAATACATCTTTACATAGATATTTTCCAAAATGGAAATACATGGATATATATATATATATATATATATATATGTATATATGTGTGTATATATATATATATATATATATATATATATATATATATATATATATATATATATATATGTATAGAGCATATAGAATATTAATTAATTGGATATAAGAGAAAGTATATTATAGGATTCCTATGTTAGCTTATAATAACAATATAAGATTGGATTTTATTCATATTAAAAGTTCTGACACCACAAAATATCATACTGAATCGCACATTAACTAACAGGACCACATATTTAAGAATGATTTACTGTGGATGAAAAATGGCTAGTACAATGTATAGATTTTTTAATGCTATTCAAAATGAGACAAACTACTTTTTGGAGTGTTGGTGCCACAACACGTCAGGACAAGGTCATTGTTGGCAGCATTGTAGTTTAACCCTTTGTTGCCAGTTCCCAGATATATTTTTACATTGAAAGGCATATATTGTAGTGACAAGGTAACACATGATCATGGCCAAATGTAACACAACCATTTGTTGTTCAGTCCATCAATCGTGTCCAACTCTTGGTGACCATATGGATGCAGCATGCCAGGCACATCTGTCTGTGCTTATCCATATGGTTTTCATGGCAAAGATACTGAAGTGGGTTGCCAGTTCCTTCTTCAGTGGACAGGGATTTGTCTGACTTCTCTGCTACAACCTTCCCACCTCTGGTGACCCTACATGGTATATCTCACAGCTCGATTGAGGTACACAAGTCCCTTCACCACCACAATGTGGCGATCCAAAAGACAACCATGTTATCCCATAAACACAGTGCTGTACACTGATGCACACACACACTCATATACACACACACTATACCAATGTACAGCAGTGATACGACACAAACAACATAAATTTATAAGTGATAAAGTATTATTAGTTCTACTGGGCACACTCTTCATGCTTAGCTCCTAAACTGTAAGAGCTAATTAAAGGCACATGGAAGGGTCCTGGACTTTACAAAATGTATGATATCCTTGTGTATATATTTACTTATGTACTTTATTAGGAAGTGCTTTTAACATCTGTTTTCACTTCCTGAAATCAAATAAATAGTCCTGGCTACTCCCTTCTGCAGATGATGAAGACAGTGCGCTTCTAAGTACAGGATATGTAGTGTCTCATAGTAACCAATCATTCTGCAACATGCTGCTTGAGAGAGGTCACTGATAAGCTAATATCAAGCTAATGTGAAACACTGTACTTCACAGTATGTGTATTCATGAGCTGCATGAGCCCAAACAGGTACACATTGTATGATTTTAGGCAAAGAAAAACAGAGCTTTTAAGCACATCTTTGTAAAATAAAGTACATGTCAGTAAATAGATACACAGGGATATTATATACCTAGTATCATCCTGGAACCTTCCATGTCCCTTTAAATATATTAGTATATTAGTATGCAAGATGGAGAGTATTTTCATGTACTTTACGCTTTAAAACTTTCACGCTCAATTATCTAATACTTCCAGTGCAGTTATATGTTTTTGTGTACATATATATATATATATATATATATATATATATATATATATATATATATATATATATGCATTTTCAGTGAAACGTAAGCAAGTGTTTTATTATTATTATTTTACCTTGTATTCTTAATATCATCATTAAATGTCACTTAAAGGGACATGGACTTCATTAGTATAGAGAGATGTGTTTTCTTCTGCTTGCTTTACTCGGTAGGTAGGATTTAAAAGCTTGTCCTGTTAATTTGCCTTGGCAGCCTCTGGGTAAATAAACAGTGTTGTAAAAATGATCACAATTATAAAAGTGAAAAGCGCTTCAAATGAAGGCGTGTTTACACATGTTCTAGATGATTATGGTTGCTCTACATGATGGTGCAGAGTTCAGTATCCTTTTAAGGTAGTAATGTTTGCATCTCTCCCCAGGAAACCTTCAGTGTTAAAGTGTTCCTTTGTGTCAGCTCCACAATGGACCTCTTAGATCTGTTTTTGCAAACAATAACTTGATTACACCTCCATAGACCACACCCCATAGCTAAAACTACTTATAAATCAAAGCATACAATTATCAGACATATTCAACATGGATATAACCAAAATAGTTTCCTTTGTTTTCCTTGATGTCTCTCGTTCTTTGTGTCTTCTCAGGGTGGTGGGACCTTCTCTTACTTTCCGAATCAGAAAAAACTACCAGAACTTATCATTGACGGACGTGGCCAACCGTGCAGGTAACTATTATATTCAATTATGCTTTAATAGCATATACATGGATTCAAATTACATTTCTATTCAGTTCAGTTGAAAGACTGTTACTTGAATTGCCACTTGACAATAGAGTATGCTCCAGTAGAATAACTCTGACTCTCAGACTATAGGTAGACTAACAGTCCAAAATGGAATCCCCCAAGTCTTTTAAATGTAGATGTTCTTTAAAAATACTTTTATGCTTATATCTTACAAATGTTCTAATTTTGTTGCATACTTCACAAACGTGATGTTTTTACCAAACTCTACAGTATAATAGACAGTTTTGCAGTGCACCCAGTTAAGGAGGGCAGTTTTCTTGGACTGTCATCCTTGTAAAGGTGCATTTGTAGTTCTGAACAAATTACTTTATCTTCCCTCTATAGGTGCACACCAGGTGGTGCAGTACTGTAACATCCTCACTGTATTTTTAATCATTTAGCACTAGCAATAGTTTTGTTAAAGAAACAGTGTAGATGATAAAAAACATAGCCTTTTCTGAAAAAAAATGCAACAAACTAACAACATTATCACCTGTGTAAATAATACCTTTTATTACTCTGCTAGTCGGTGGAAGCTGCCATGATAGTCATACTTCCTCACTGTAATATAGTCCTGCTTCCAAAGCAGTTTATTCTGCTCCAGAATTTTTGATTTAAGAACATAAAAAAGAAAGAAATGCATCCATTGTTTGCTGTTTTACTGTACTTGTAATGCCTTAACCCTTTCTTGCCTTGTCTTTCCAGTGGCATTAAAGTCCAATCTAGAGACAGAGACAGGTGTAAAGATTGTTCAGACGGGCACTGCCCAGGTGAGAAGGGGGGGAGGGGTGCACAGAGGGTGCTACTATGTCATGCTACGGGTGGGGTGGGGGGGGTGTGATATAACCATGGTATCCATTCTGCACTTTTCTCCTTCTATGCTTAATTTAATTGATACAATTACAGAACGTACGCCATTTTCATCAGTAACACAGGGCCAGATCTCCTAAAGGTTGGAGTATGGAAACTCTTATGAATCTCTCTTTTCCTATGTGATTCAGTTCTACTTGTGTCCTAAGATTTGATATCTCAAGGCAGTGGTGGTGGTAGAGAATGGAGGGCACCGGTGCCAGAAAATGTTTTCACTGGGCCCTCCAATACCAACTTACTCGGTGCCCCTCCAAAAGTCCCTAAGACCTCTTTTTATAACACCTCCCCTCCCAATCCCATCTTTTTATAGCAGCTCTCCTCCCTAAGACTCCTTCTTATGACAGCTCCCCTTCCTAAGACTCCTTCTTATAACAGCTTCCCTCCCTAAGAGCACTTCTTATAATAGCCCCCCTCCCTAAGACCTATTTCCATAACAGCTCCCCTCCCTAAGCCATTTTTTATAACAACTCTCCTCCCTAAGATTCCTTCTTATGGCAGCTCCCCTCCCTAAGACTCCTTCTTATTACAGCTCCCCTCCCTAAGACCACTTCTAATAACAGTTCCCCTCTTTACGTCTCCCTCTTATAACAGCTCACCTCCCTGAGACCTCTTCCCATAACAGCTCCCCTACCCAAGACACCTTCCTATAACAGCTCCCCTCCCGAAGCCATCTTTTTCTAACAGCACATCTCCCTTAGACTCCTTCTTATAATAGCTCTCCTCCATAAGACCCCTTCCCATAATATCTCTCCTCCATAAGACCCCTTCCCATAATAGCTCTCCTCCCCAAGACCTCTTCTTATAACAGCTCCCACCTAAGGCCCATTCTATAACCGCTCCCCTCCCTAAGATCCATTCTTATATCAGCTACCCTCACTTTAATCCATTCTTATGAAAGCTCCCCTCCCTATGACCCCTTCTTATAACAGTTCCCCTTCTTACACCTCCCTCTTATAACTGCTCCCCTCCCTAAGACCCCTTCCCATAATAGCTCCCCTCCCTAAGATCCATTTTTATATCAGCTCCCCTCCTAAGGCCCATTCCCATAACTGCTCCCCTCCCTAAGATCTTTTCCATAGCTGCTCCTCTTTCCATAGCTGTTGCCTGTATCTGCAAATGTTTACTTCTGATATGTGCATAACTTTCCCTACCTACCCAAATATATTAACTAATATTATATTATTATATTCAGAATACAACTTGAACTTATTAAACTTTCTAAGCAATGGGAAGGTAAAATTACGTCTGTTCATGTCAGAATAACATGTGGGTGTAATTTGCATTGACATTAATGTATTATTACCCTTGTAATACCTATTTTAGTTTGTATAATAGAAGGTGCACTTTGAATGTGTAAAATGCAAATCGTGCTCTAATGCTCCAGATTTGCATGGGTTTCAGTATTGTGTTTCTTGCTATTTTTAAAAGTCAAACTAAGCCCAATGAACAGCAAAGAAAGTTACATCAAATCCCACTAAATATTTGATGCATTGTTTCAACCACAAATAAATAAGGGTGTAGTGGACAACCTGCTAGTGTGCACCTTTGGAGGTTTAAAATATGGTATAAATTAAAACTATTCTTATTACAAAAATTACATTTTCCTACAGTAAAAGAAAATTTAAGTTTGCAATTTTTAGCTGCCAGACAGCCTTTCTGATCCACCCACAAAGAGTTTGAAAAGTTGTTTTTTTTAAGACCATCATTGTTTTCAGTGCAGTTGCCTAGGTCTGGGGGCTGTAAATGTTATATGCCAATTACACTGAAGATTAAAAAAAACTTATCAAGGACATAGTTAAAACATATAAAAAACGAAGAGTTAATTTAACTGATACATTTGTTGGCATTCATATAAAATAGGGATTTTTAAAAATTTCAAAAGTTTTTGTTGCTGTAAGGGTTAAAAAAAAATCTCTCTTAACATTGGTTATATGGAAAGTTCAGGCGTCCTCCTATTTTCTAGCTCTCCCACCTTCAGCCAGTAGGGGGAGTGTGAGATTTAGTCAGGAGGCGGTCCTGATTTTGTTCCAAAAACAGTTTGTATAGAGATTAACAGAATGTTTTAATTCTGTATAGCCCTGGATGCCCTCCTATAATTATCTGCCTAGATAATGAGGAGAGAATCTGTGGTTGCCTTTGGTGTAGGAACTGGGGGGACGAGGGGGACAAATTTCCCCCAGATTTTTCAATGTAAGTAGAGAAGCAGTTGTGTGATATATTTATACTATATGCGGTATCCCCCTACCAGATTTTCTTTGGCTCCTACACCCATGGTGGCTGCTACACTGATTATATTATGATAATCAATACTTTCTATGCTGGGAGATAAGATAAATGATCCCTGATGTAAGTGGTTGTGAGTTCAAATCCCTATTCACATTTTCACATTAATATTTTTATTTAAAAGTATATGTAAGTGAGTTGGATTATGAATGCATCTGATAGAGGATAATTACCGTAGTCGTTTTTGAAAACGTTTTTGTTCATGAAAATATCCCAAAATAAACATTAATTAGCTTACCTTGAGGTTAGCAAAATGTCCTATGTTTTGGGGCATTGTGTAAGCCCCTAGAAAACCCAATCTAAATTAACATAGCATTCAAATTCAGAACCAGGATAATATATTGTATTATTCTTCACCTCAGTGGCTTCTGGCATGTGCTCAGTACAAGACCTGCAACCGTTACTTCCTGTGCGCTGTACCAGAAAGATCAAAATATGTATCTTGCTGTATTTCCTGTGGGTACACCGCTGTATTTCCTGTGTACCCTTCTTTTGTACGCGTCCTGTGGGTGTGAACCACTGGATTTTACTTTTGTGCAAATAATTTGGTAAGTAAACTACATACACTACTAATTCTCCTCTATCCAGCTCACTTAAATATACCTATAATTAAAGTAATTATTTCAAAAGTATGTCCCACACCCACAATTTAACCTTTTCTTTTTGTTTTTGTTGAAAATGTAATTTTTATTGAAAGAGATAGTTATTATATAAAACACAGCATATCAAGACAGCTACCATGCATTTGCCCATTGTTATCAAAAACAACCCATACTTAATGAGACCTTGTCACACCAACAGGAAGGTAATTTCATTTTAAAGAGTGTTAAAAACTGTCTATACATTATACTAGCCGTTTTTCTTTACAGTAAATCATTAATGCACAATAAATATAAATCAATAATCTCAACAGAGATAACAACACAAATCTATGTGGGTGTAGGCTTATTGAGTGATTAAAATGGCAAAGGTAATGTATATTTACTGTAAGAAAAGGCATTTTAATAACATTCAAATGATAAAAAAAATGTTTTTGCCTGTTTTATTAAATCATGTTTGTAACCTCTGTTATGTCCCCTAACCAGAATAAACCCTCATAGTAAGCACAGCAAGCAAGCCACCCATAGCAGGTTCTCAGAAGATTAAATAATCTTTGAATTGGAGGGCTAGACATTTATACTATATTGTATGAACATTTTTGAGAAATAGTTTCAAGCGAGTAAAAAATGAAAAATAAAGTTTAATTTTTTACTTATTTTCTGCCACCTAACTCGTGTCTCCTGAGCAGAATACAGATCAATACACAGTTGTGGCAGCCTACAAGTGAGCACATGTATGTAGACTTATCTAGGAATGGCTTCCCCCAATGATAACAATCTGGATTGGCCTTTTTAGCTATTCAGAATAAATCATTAAATTCAAATCATTTTTAGTTTGCTTCACATCACTTCATCTCCCATAAAAAGCCGTCTTCTTGCTAGAGTAAAGGGCAAAATATACAAAGTCCTTATTTTATGTACCTTTGTTTTGGGATTTTTTTCTCAGTGTGATTGTTCCTATCAGGGTGAGCATATGGCGTGAGCATAAACCATTGTAAATGCATAATAATGAATGTGGGAGGTTCTTATACCTTTAAAATGTATTATATTAGTGCTACATTCAGCGCTCTGCTGTTTTATACAAGGGGCAGTTTTTAGGTAAATCTGCTTTGAAACAGCACCTTTGGCCGTTTGCATTTATACCTCCACTGTGTTATTATTTTATGTGTTTGTGTATATATATATAAACCTTCATTATGATTATAATACCTATCAGTTAAGCAGGTACATATGTATGATAGGTGGGCTCATTCTAGGTTGTTCATCCAAGAGGTAAAGCCTCTAGTATCCTACTCTATTGGTGACTAGCCATACCCCCTGCATTTGTGGGTGACAATAGAGCCTTAGGTTGATCTGCACTAGTCCATAGGTTGTGGACTTCTGGTTTGTGAATGAATGAATGTGAGTTGGTGGAGGATGTTGTATGTGTGTCTGTGAACCTGGATGTATCAGGACTGTATGCTGTGTGTGGTTGTATATCTGTGTTCGTCAGTGTAGGGCAGTGCGTGCATGCGTGAGTGTGTGTGATTATGTATCACATTTTGTAATGTATGTGAAAATATCAGTATAGAATGTAGTGTGTGTGTCAATGTATGGTACTGTATGCCTGCTTGTCATTGCTGTATGGTTGTTTATCTAGGTGTGTTATTACAAGGATGCTGTGTGTGTGTGTGGTTATGTTTTTTACAGTCTGCAGGTGTGCCCGCACAGGATGCTTTGTGCGTGATTGTATATCTGGGTGTCTCAATGTAGGATACTGCGTGTGTGATTGTGTGTCAGGGTTTTTCAGTGCAGCCATCTTTGTGTGTGTGTATATGGGTATATCCATGCAGGATATTGTGTGGTTCTGTATCTGGTATGTACGTGCCAGATGCTCTGTGTGAGTTTTTATATGATAGTGTGGTTGTGTTTTATCAGTGCAGGATACTGAGTGTGATTGTATATGTGAGGGTACGTGTGCCGGATGCTGTGTATGTGGTTTTGTTGTAGGATATCTGGCATGATTGTGTGTCTACATGTGGTAGTGCAAGATTATGTTAGAGTGATTGTATATCTGGGTGTGTCAATACAAAATGCTATATATGTGTGTGTTTGTATCTTGTTGTTTCAGTGCAGGATGCTATGTGTGCCATTGTGTATCTCGTTGTGTGTATGTGCACATAAATGGCCATTTCTTGGGTCCTTGCAGTTTAAGGTGTATATGATTTTGTGAATATTTGTGATTCTTCATGTCTGTGTGTAACACTATCTGTGTGTTTGTGTGTCAGGATGATGTCAGTTTGTGTTTTTTTCTGGATGATGTCCGTCAGTGTTGTGTCAGGATGATGTGTCAGTGTTGTGTCAGGATGATGTGTCAGCGTTGTATCAGGATGATGTGTCAGTGTTGTGTTTTGTCTGGATGATGTACATCAGTGTTGTGTCAGGATGATGTGTCAGTGTTGTGTCAGGATGATGTGTCAGTGTTGTGTTTTGTCTGGATGATGTCCATCAGTGTTGTGTCAGGATGATGTGTCAGTGTTGTGTTTTGTCTGGATGATGTCCATCAGTGTTGTGTCAGGATGATGTGTCAGTGTTGTGTTTTGTCTGGATGATGTCCATCAGTGTTGTGCCAGGATGATGTGTCAGTGTTGTGTCAGTGTTGTGTTTTGTCTGGATGATGTCCATCAGTGTTGTGTCAGGATGATGTGTCAGTGTTGTGTCAGGATGATGTGTCAGTGTTGTGTTTTGTCTGGAAGATGTCCATCAGTGTTATGTCTGTATGATGTCCGTCAGTGTTGTGTCAGGATGATGTGTCAGCGTTGTGTCAGGATGATGTCAGTTTGTGTTTTGTCTGGATGATGTCCGTCAGTGTTGTGTCAGGATGATGTGTCAGCGTTGTGTCAGGATGATGTCAGTTTGTGTTTTGTCTGGATGATGTCCGTCAGTGTTGTGTCAGGATGATGTGTAAGTGTTGTGTCAGGATGATGTCAGTTTGTGTTTTGTCTGGATGATGTCCATCAGTGTTGTGTCAGGATGATGTCAGTTTGTGTTTTGTCTGGATGATGTCCGTCAGTGTTGTGTCAGGATGATGTGTCAGCGTTGTGTCAGGATGATGTCAGTTTGTGTTTTGTCTGGATGATGTCCGTCAGTGTTGTGTCAGGATGATGTGTAAGTGTTGTGTCAGGATGATGTCAGTTTGTGTTTTGTCTGGATGATGTCCATCAGTGTTGTGTCAGGATGATGTGTCAGTGTTGTGTTTTGTCTGGATGATGTCCATCAGTGTTGTGTCAGGATGATGTGTCAGTGTTGTGTTTTGTCTGGATGATGTCCATCAGTGTTGTGTCAGGATGATGTGTCAGTGTTGTGTTTTGTCTGGATGATGTCCATCAGTGTTGTGCCAGGATGATGTGTCAGTGTTGTGTTTTGTCTGGATGATGTCCATCAGTGTTGTGTCAGGATGATGTGTCAGTGTTGTGTCAGGATGATGTGTCAGTGTTGTGTTTTGTCTGGAAGATGTCCATCAGTGTTATGTCTGTATGATGTCCGTCAGTGTTGTGTCAGGATGATGTGTCAGCGTTGTGTCAGGATGATGTCAGTTTGTGTTTTGTCTGGATGATGTCCGTCAGTGTTGTGTCAGGATGATGTGTCAGCGTTGTGTCAGGATGATGTCAGTTTGTGTTTTGTCTGGATGATGTCCGTCAGTGTTGTGTCAGGATGATGTGTAAGTGTTGTGTCAGGATGATGTCAGTTTGTGTTTTGTCTGGATGATGTCCATCAGTGTTGTGTCAGGATGATGTCAGTTTGTGTTTTGTCTGGATGATGTCCGTCAGTGTTGTGTCAGGATGATGTGTCAGCGTTGTGTCAGGATGATGTCAGTTTGTGTTTTGTCTGGATGATGTCCGTCAGTGTTGTGTCAGGATGATGTGTAAGTGTTGTGTCAGGATGATGTCAGTTTGTGTTTTGTCTGGATGATGTCCATCAGTGTTGTGTCAGGATGATGTCAGTTTGTGTTTTGACTGGATGATGTCCATCAGTGTTGTGTCAGGATGATGTCAGTTTGTGTTTTGTCTGGATGATGTCCATCAGTGTTGTGTCAGGATGATGTCAGTTTGTGTTTTGTCTGGATGATGTCCATCAGTGTTGTGTCAGGATGATGTCAGTTTGTGTTTTGTCTGGATGATGTCCATCAGTGTTGTGTCAGGATGATGTCAGTTTGTGTTTTGTCTGGATGATGTCCATCAGTGTTGTGTCAGGATGATGTGTGTCAGTGTTCTACAATGATGCTGGAAGTCTGTGTTTTTTTGTATCAGGATGATTCATGTTTTGTGTCTATGTTTAATGAGGATGTTGTGTGTCTAGGCTGTATGTGAATTCTGGGTCCCTGTTTTTTATAATGATTGTGCTGCTTATATAATGCTGCTTGTTGTTTTGTCTAGTCTGTTTGTTTGTGTTGTGTCAGGATGCTGTTTGTCCCTTTCCTATAATGATTCTGTGTGTCCATGTTGTGTCAAGATGATGTGTATTTGTGTTGTGTTAGAGTATTGTGTATCTATGTTGTGTAAGGATGCTGTGTGTCTGGTTTTTTAGGATGCTTTACACCTCTGCCCTATAGAAATGCTGCTAGTCTGTGTGTAGATGTTGTGTGTCTGTGTTGTGTTAGGGTGCTGTGTGTCCTTGTTTTGTTAGAATTCTGTGTGTCCATGTTGTGTCAGGATGATGTGTGTTTGTGTTGTGTCAGGATGTTGAGTGTCTATGTTGTGTTTACACAGAGTGTCTAAGTTGGGTCAGGATGCTATATTTCTGTTTTGTGCCAGGATACTGTGTGTTTGTGTTAGGACATTGAGTGTCTTTGTTGTGTTAGGATGTTATACTGTATGTCCGTGTTGTTTTAGGGTGTTGTGTGTCTGTGTTGTATCTGGATGCTTTCTCGCTCTATAATGATGCTGCTAGTAAGGGTGTATATGTTGTGTTAGTGTGTTGTGTGTCTGTGTTATGTTAGGATGTTTTGTGTCCTTGTTGTGGATGGATGCTGTTAGTTTGTGTGTACATGTTACGTTAGGGTGTTATGTGGCTGTGCTATATCAGGATCCTCTGTGTCAGTCTTGTCTTAGGTTGATGTGTGAGGTGTGTTAAGATGCTTTAGGCCTCTGCCCTATGATTATGCCTCTAATCTGTGTGTCTCTGTTGTGTTAGGATGTTGTGTGTCCATAATGTGGATGGATGTTGCTAATCTGTGTGTTCAGGTTGTGTTAGGATGCTGTGTGTCTGTGTCATAACGGGATTCTGTACGCCTCCGCCCTATAATAATACTGCTATTCTGTGTGTGTATCAGGGGGCTGCATGTTTTGTGTCCATGTTTAATGAAGATGTTGTGTGTCTGTGTGTGCTGAATATGGATGCTTTATGCCTCAGCCTTATAATGATGCTTCTTTTCTGTGTGTCCATGTTGTATCAGGATTGTGTGTATCCTTACTGTGTCAGAATGTTATGTGTCTATGTTTTATTAAGTTGTTGAGTATCTGTGTTCTTTCAGGATGATTTACTGTATATCTCTGCCCTATAATTATGCTGCTAGTCTGTGTGTCCATGTTGTGTGTCCATGATGTGGCTGGTTGCTGTGTCTGTTGTGTTAGGGTGCTGTTTGTCTGTTTTGTGTCAGGATGCTTTACAAATCTGCCCTATAGTGGTGTTGCTAATCTGTGTAGGTGTTGTGTTGTGTGTCATTGTTTTGTTAGAATTTGGGGAATCTGTTTTGTATCAGGATGATGCGTATTTTTGTTGCGTTAGAGTGTTGTATGCCTGTGTTGTGTTAGTATGTTTTGCGCCTCTGTCCTATAATGCAACTAGTTTGTGTATTTGAGTTGTGTTAGGTTGTTGTTTGTCCATGTTGTGGATGGATACTGCCTGTTTGTGTTTACATATTGCATTAGGGTGCTGTGTGTCTGTGCTGTGTCAGGATGCTGTATGTCTATGTGGTCTTATGATGCTTTATACCTCTGCCATATAATGATGCTTCTAGTAGGTGTGTCTGTGTTGTATTAGGGTGTTGTGTGTCCATGTTGCTCTGTGTTTGTGTTGTATCAAAATGATGTATATCCATGTTGGGTTAGGATGTTGTGTGTCGTAACTGGATGCTTTACGCCTCTGCCTTATAATGATACTACTAGTCTGTATATCTAAGTTGTGTTAGGATGTTGTGTGTCCATACTGCATCAAGGGTGTTGCTTCTAATCTGTGTGATAGGGTGTTGCATAAGGTAGTTATGTGTCCATGTTGTGTTACGATACTTTATTCCTCTGCCCTATAATGATGTTTCTAGTTTGTGTGTCAATGTTGTGATAGGGTGTTGTGTGGCCATGTCATATTAGCATGTTGTGTGTCCAGATGCTTCATGTCCTATAATAATGCTGCTATATTGTCTGCCCGTCTGTCTGTCTGTCTGTCTCTCTCCATCTGTCCGTCTGTCTTTGCCTGCCTGTCTGTCCCTCTGTCTATCTCTCCCTCTGTCTATGTGTCTGTCTGCCCATCTGTCTGTATGTCTCTCTCTCTCTCTCTCTCTCTGCATATCTCTATGTATCTGTGTGTCTGTCTCTCTCTCTCCATCTGTCTTTGCCTGCCTGCCTGTCTGTCTCTGCCTCAATGTCCATCTGCCTCTGTCTGTCTTTCTGTCTGTATATCTATCTGTCTGTCTCTGTCTGTCCCTCTGTCTATCCCTCTGTCTATCTCTCCCTCTGTCTATGTGTCTGTCTGCCCATCTGTCTCTGTCTGTATGTCTCTCTCTCTCTGCATATCTCTATGTATCTGTGTGTCTGTCTCTCTCTCTCCATCTGTCTTTGCCTGTCTGTCTCTGCCTCAATGTCCATCTGCCTCTGTCTGTCTTTCTGTCTGTATATCTATCTGTCTGTCTCTGTCTGTCCCTCTGTCTATCCCTCTGTCTATCTCTCCCTCTGTCTATGTGTCTGTCTGCCCATCTGTCTCTGTCTGTATGTCTCTCTCTCTCTGCATATCTCTATGTATCTGTGTGTCTGACTCTCTCTCTCCATCTGTCTGTCTGTCTTTGTCTGTCTCTGCTTCACTGTCCATCTGCCTCTGTCTGTCTTTCTGTCTGTATATCTATCTGTCTGTCTCTGTCTTTCCCTCTGTCTATCCCTCTGTCTATCTCTCCCTCTGTCTATGTGTCTGTCTGCCCATATGTCTCTGTCTGTATGTCTCTCTCTCTCTGCATATCTCTATGTATCTGTGTGTCTGACTCTCTCTCTCCATCTGTCTGTCTGTCTCTGCTTCACTGTCCATCTGCCTCTGTCTGTCTTTCTGTCTGTATATCTATCTGTCTGTCTCTGTCTTTCCCTCTGTCTATCTCTCCCTCTGTCTATGTGTCTGTCTTTGCCTGTCTGTCTGTCTCTGCCTCACTGTCCATCTGCCTCTGTCTGTCTTTCTGTCTGTATATCTATCTGTCTGTCTCTGTCTGTCCCTCTGTCTATCTATCCCTCTGTCTATGTGTCTGTCTGCCCATCTGTCTCTGTATGTCTCTCTCTGCATATCTCTATGTATCTGTGTGTGTGTCTGTCTGTCTCTGCCTGTCTGTCTCTATTTGTGTATCTGTTCATCTGTCTGTGTATCTGTATGTCTGTCTTTGTCTCTGTCTGTGTGTCTGTCTCTGCCTGTCTGCCTTTGAATCTGTTTGTCTCTGTCTGTCTCTCTGCCTGTCTCTGTCCATTTGTCTGTCTGTCTGTCTCTGTCCGTCCATCTCTGTCAGTTCTGCCTCTGGTCCCTCTCTCTTATCATATTGATTACAGGTTAATACATGGGGGATGGGCAAACATATTGGGTGTGGGGGAGGTGTCGTCCAGCTGCGGGCAGAGGGGGTGAGGGGGTGGGGGGAACATGGGAGGTGTCCGCCTGTCTTTGGGTGGGGGGCAGGGAGGACGCTCGTTAAGGGGCCGCCTCTCTTCCTCGGTAACATGTATCTGTTGCCATGGTAACCTCTTTTGATGTGACAAGTGCTGGGATTGTGACGATGCTGTGGTGGCAGCGCGAGGGTACCAGCGTCCCCATCCCACTCACACCCTGCCTGCCGCTCCCATCTCTCCTCCAGTCTCCATCACCCAGTCCCTCTCTGTGCAGATCTCCAGCTTCCTCCCATCTCCATCCTTTTCTTCTCTCTTCTCCTTTTTTCTCCTTAGTTTTCCATCTTTATTTCCTCCCACTTTTTTCTTCCTGTTTCTTGTTCTTCTCCCTCTGTCTCCTGCCCCCTCCCTGCCCCTCTCTGTGGGCCTGAGCATTGTGTGCCTGATGAGGGACGGTCCCTGTGTCCCCCCCTGGACATGGCACCGGCCGACCTTCTGGGCCACTAGGTAAGTTCTCTGGATACAATGCCATTTTTCACTATTTTCCTTTTTATTTTTATTTGAGAACCTCTGCAAAATCCTTGTTTTAAGTGAAAATTTCCTGGATATAATGCAAATTTTTACTGTATTAATTTTGCAGACTGTTATGATTGCAAGCTCTGTGGGTGACATAATTGGTTATAGCATTTTAATAAAAATGCGGTTCTCTTTCAGGCAGCAAAAGGGTTAATATGGCAGTTCGGGCTTTTATATGCAATTCTGCACATTTTCAGCCTACTAATATTCTGTATTTTCCCAATTGTTAGATTGCAAGCTCTTTGGGAGAAGTCATTGGTTATAGAATTGATATATAAATGTGGGCCTGTTCTAGTACCAAAATGGTTAACAAGGAAACAAACACACACTTTTAGGTCTGGTTGATTGATGTATTAACCCTTTCTTGCATGGATTTCATATACTAATCTCCCATTTATCCTCAATGGGTACAGACAATAAAATGGAGGTTGCAATGAGAGGGCTGTAGCATTAAGTGATATTATATGGTGTATACTGAGTGTGACTGATGTGTGGGTGGATGGGTATATGTGGAGGGAATGGGTCTCTGATCACAATTGGCTAAAAATATTGAGATAATTCATTTAGGGTCCCTCCCCTTTAAGGGGGGCTTCTTATGTAAAATGCATAGTGTGGGGTTGGTTAGAGCCTTGAGTTCCAAGACGTCCCTGCAGTATGTATATTTCATTAATGTCCCCCTTAAAGTGAAGTTATAGGGATCCTTACTAAGGCTTTTACTGTTAGGATTACACTGATGCTGCTCTTCGTTATTCTTATAGGTTTTCATTTTTATATCATTTGAAAAACAAACAAACTGAAAAATGTGTTATATTGTATTTTATTATATTACACTTAAGATTCTGTACAGATTGACCAGAAACTGAACTCAAATCGCTTCTTTGGCCCAAATCTGTATTTCAGCTAATTATTTAATGATTTAAAAAGGAAGCAATCTTTTTTCATATTGTTCAGTTAGTTTAAATTTGCAGTCCCAGGTTTATTTTTGCAGTAGTCTGATATGTGCTTATTATAATAGCCCCACCCTCTGATCTGTGTATTAAACTAGCCTCTCCTTCTGATATGTTTATTATACAAGCCCCTTCCTCTGATCTGTGTATTATACAAGCCCCTCCCTCTGATCTGTGTAATATACAAGCTCCTCCCTCTTATCTGTGTAATATACAAGCTCCTCCCTCTGATATGTTTATTATACAAGCCCCTCCGTCTGATATGTGGAGGGGCTTGTGTTACACTGGCCCCTCCTTCTGATCTGAGTATTATACAAGCCCCACCCTCTGATAGTGCTTATTATAGTAGCCGCTAGCTCTGATCTGTGTATTATACTAGCCCCTCCCTCTGATCTGTTTTATTATACAAACCCCTCCCTCTGATATGTGCTTATTATACTAGCCGCACCCTTCAATCTTTGTGTTACACTGGCCCCTCCCTCTGATCTGTGTATTATACAAGACCCTCCCTCTGATATGTGCTTTTTATAGTAGCAGCTAGCTCTGATCTGTGTATTATTCAAGCCTCTTCCTCTGATATGTGCTTATTATAGTATCCGCTAACTCTGATCTGAGTATTATACTAGCCCCTCCCCCTGATCTGTATATTATACACTCCCTCTGATATGTGCTTATTATAGTAGCCGCTAGCTCTTATCTGTGTATTATACAAGCCCCTCCCTCTGATCTGTGTTTATTATACTAGACCCTCCCTCTCATATCATACAAGCCCCTCCCTCTGATCTGTGTTTATTATACAAGCCCCTCCCTCTCATCTGTATATTATACAAGCCCCTCCCTCTCATCTGTGTTTATTATACTAGCCCCTACCTCTCATCTGTATATTATAACCTCCCTCTGATATGTGCTTATTATAGTAGCCGCTAGCTCTGGTCTGTGTATTATACAAGCCCCTCCCTCTGATCTGTGTTTATTATACTAGCCTCTCCCTCTCATCTGTATATTATACCAGCCCCTCCCTCTGATATGTACTTATTATAGTAGCCACTAGCTCTGATCTGTGTATTATACAAGCCCCTCCCTCTGATCTGTGTTTATTATACTAGCCCCTCCCTCTCATCTGTGTTTATTATACTAGCCCCTCCTTCTGATCTGTGTGTATTATACAACCTCTTCTCTCTGATCTGTGTATTATACAATTCCCTCCCTCTGATCTGTATATTATAAAAGCCCTCCCTCTGATCTGTATTTATTATACAAGCTCTTCCCTCAGATATGTGCTTATTATATAAGCCCCTCCCTCTGATCTTTGTTACACTAGCCTCTCCCTCTGACCTGTATTAATTATACTAGCCCCTCCCTCTTATTTGTATTTATTATACAAGCAACTCCCTCTGATCTGTGGGTTACACTAGCCCCTCCCTCTGATATATATTTATTAGACTAGCCCCACCTCTGATCTGTATTTATTATACAAGCCCCTCCCTCTCATCTGTATATTATACAAGCCCCTCCCCCTGATCTGTGTTTATTATACTAGACCCTCCCTCTCATCTGTATATTATAACCTCCCTCTGATATGTGCTTATCATAGTAGCTGCTAGCTCTGGTCTGTGTATTATACAAGCCCCTCCCTCTGATCTGTGTTTATTATACTAGCCCCTCCCTCTCATCTGTATATTATACCAGCCCCTCCCTCTGATATGTGCTTATTATAGTAGCCGCTAGCTCTGATCTGTGTATTATACAAGTCCCTTCCTCTGATCTGTGTTTATTATACTAGCCCCTCCCTCTCATCTGTGTTTATTATACTAGCCCCTCCTTCTGATCTGTGTGTATTATACAACCTCTTCTCTCTGATCTGTGTATTATACAATTCCCTCCCTCTGATCTGCATATTATAAAAGCCCTCCCTCTGATCTGTATTTATTATACAAGCCCCTCCCTCTGATATGTGCTTATTATAGTAGCCGCTAGCTCTGATCTTTGTTACATTAGCCTCTCCATCTGACCTGTATTAATTATACTAGCCCCTCCCTCTTATTTTTATTTATTATACAAGCAACTCCCTCTGATCTGTTTGTTACACTAGCCCCTCCCTCTGATATATATTTTTAGACTAGCTGCACCTCTGATCTGTATTTATTATACATGCCCCTCCCTCTGATCTGTTTTAATACACAAGCTCCTCCCTCTATGTTTATTATACAATACCACTTTATTTTAGGAAAAACCTCACAAGTTTGTGAACCATGTAACAAACTAACAATATTAGCAGCTATGTACGCAATGAACACGAAAACATAAATAAACCTAAACATACCATTTTTTATAACTCTTTGTGTATAGAAAGTGATCTTCTTGTCTGACTTCAGCACTTGGTGTGTCGTGCATGGGTGTGTTCATTTTATCTATCAGTGGAGAGGTGAAGGGGATATGTTAAGTCAATATCTATATATATTTATATTATTTATATGTGATTTGGGGTTTGCACTTAGTTAATCAGTCCCTATCATAAGTTTGAAAATAAGATATATAACTTTAAATGATATCTTCTTTTTAACAGCTATTGTATCAAAAATAATCTAACAGATCTAATACCCAAAATAAATGGCGTAGAGATTTTTGCATAACAGACATTTTTCTCCAATTTTAACACATACATCACTCTTTCAACACTTATTTCAAAATTAATTTTAAGTTAAAAATACAGTGTATCGTAAAGATGTGTTTTTGATGTAGATTTAAGTGGAATGAGGCCCTTTATTTCTCAACTAAGAATCTTGGCTCCAACCACACGTATTATTTTTCTTTGATAAAGCTGTTTTGTATTTTCTTCCAATTTTGCTGTTGGAAAATACAGATAATTAGCCCCCACTCTGTGCCTAATACAGGCGGCGTTTTCTCTGCAGTATTTCACGATTCTAAACACTTGCGTTATTCAAAGCTTTTATTTATAACATTTACATATTTTCCTCACCAAAACCCCTCTTGTGAAACCCACCAGCATTAAAAACCATCTAACATTGTACTAGTAAATTACTCCTAAAATATTCAGCATTATTTGTGTGGCTTCATTATGCTAATGTGCTGCTCGGTATGCTGATTTGTAGCTCAATGCTTGATACCTGTGAGGGAGGTATGGAACTGCCTGCTAACACTGAGGGTGACTGTTTTGTCACCCCAGAAACAAACAAGCAGACTATGTTACTCATTGACACAGCTAAATAGTATTTTGGATATGAATAATAATGCAGCAGAAACCCCTGCTGAATATCTTAAGAATGATTTACTTAAGAAAAAAAATGTCTACTAAAATATGTGGACAGTTTCCTGTGCTTTTTAAGAACTTAAAAAAACAAATATATTTTGTGGTGATAGTCCTTTTAATGACTATCACACTTAAAAAATAATTATTCGTGGTGGAAACTTCCTAAAATGTATTCTGCTGGTTCCAAAAATGTTATTCCAAAGTATAATGCATCTCTAGATAGGACTTCCTTCCAGACCCTAGAAAAATTATTTCTGGCTCTAAGTTTTAGATATTTTGTCCACCCTGATAATTATTATTAATATTTTTTATTGTTATTATTAATATTATTATTATTATTTATAAAGCCCCAATATATTCAGTAGATTTAACAATAGAGTCCTATATCTAAAATATACTAAGCTGAAGAACTACTCTTAAGATTAAGCAAAATGTTTTTAGAATAAAAAATAACTCTAATTTATTAGCTTTCGGAAGAAATTATGCAGCTGTGGAATCTACCATTTTTTACTTCTATTGATCAACTTGCTTAGACGGGAGGAGACTTTGAGCGAAGAAGAAGCGTCCATCTGCACATATCTGGCACCAGTCCTAGGACCAGCTGTTGAGAACAACTTGGCTCAATGGATGAGTTTAGGAACCCACTTGAAACAGTAGGGAGATCCAATGGGTAGGGTCAATACCTCGGGATTGCTGAAGAGGGAATTTGGAGGACATAATTATAGGTGAGGAGAGATATAGGTAGGGAGATCCAATGGGTAGGGGCAATACCAGAGGATTGCTGTAGAGGCGGGTTGGAGGACAGCATTTTAGGCGAGGAGAGACATAGGCAGGGAGATCCAGTGGGTAGGGGCAATATTGGAGGGGATTTGGAGGCCATAATTGCTGTGGAAGGGATTTGGAGGACATAATTATATTTGATAAGCGACATAGGATGGGAGGTCAAATGGGTAGGGGCAATATTGGAAGATTGCTCTAGAGGGGATTTGGAGGACATAATTATAGGTGAGGATAGACATAGGTAGGGAGATCCATGGGAAGGGGCAATACTAGAGGATTGCTATAGAGGGGTTTTGGAAGACATAATTATAAGTGAGGAGAGACATAGGTAGGGAGATCCAGGGGGTAGGTTCAATATCAAAGGAGATCCAGTGGCTAGGGGCAATACCAGAGGATTGCTGTAGAGCGGGATTGGCAGACATAATATAGGTGAGGAGAGACATAGGTAGTGAGGTCAAATGGGTAGGGGAAATACGTGAGGATTGCTCTAGTGGAGATTTGGAGGACATAATTATAGGTGAGGAGAGACAAGTAGTGAGGTCAAATGAGTAGGGGCAATATTGGAGCATTGCTGTAGAGGGGATTTGGCGGACATAAGACATTGGTAGGGTGCAATTAGATGAGTATTTGGAGATCAGATGTATGGTGCAGTAGTGAATTTAACACTGGAAGATATGGAAATATCAGTGATGAGGTTGTAAAGTAGAGCACTAGATGAGGTTCAACTAATGAGATGGATGAGTAGAAGATGAATTTACGATGGATTGAAGAGAGTCAACAGATAGGAAAGCCAACTAGAAGAAGTACTGCATTTTAAAGAAACATATCTACTAAGCTGTGTTTTGCTATCGCAATACTGTAACTGTTAGATGTCTGGAGACACAATGAATGAAACATGGTGCATGAGGTGTCTTCTAATGTTTATCTTCTGGTTTCAATTTGAAAAGAAAAATGTTTCTGTCATTAGGCACAGTAAAACTCCATGTTCCAGATTCATTGAGACGGTTGTAAGATGATGGTGAGAGAAGTTGTCCTGTATCCAAAAAGCAATTTTTATAATAGTTTATGTTCCATCTCATTACCCTCTTGTCTTGTTCCCTCATTCTTAGGAAGCGATGTCAGTGAATTTGCTAAATCCACAGTTAATAGTGAGCCTTGTCTAACTTAGCAAGGTGTCCATCGCTCTAGAGAAGACCTGTTTTTGGTTATCATAATTTATTTAATGAGATAACTTGTGAAATACTTAAATAAAAAAACACAGATTAAATCATGTATTAGATTAATAAATACAATTTAATTTGTAAATTCCATTACCATACAACCCGAAGCAGATTTGATGTGAGATCATCACCTCCCTCAGGTGTCACTATTAAAAAAAGGCCTATTATTATAAAATGTATTTGACAAGGCTCATCTAATATTATTATTTATTTGTAACGCACCAACACGTTCCGTAGCGCTATACAAGGGTTTAGCACACAGAAAAACAAAATATTATCACAGAAAAATGATGGGCCCTGTCTTTGAGCTTACAATCTTGGGGACATGGTACACCTTACAAGGTTGAAAACTCGCAAACCTACAATATCAGCACTTCACCATTTAGTGAATCTGCCCTATATATTATTTAATAATAATCATTATATCTAATTGGAACTGCTCCTGTGTATAAATATATATATATATATATATATATATATATATATATATATATATATATCCTCTCCAGATTATTTGCCGGTTTGAATTTTACCATATTTGTCTGAATCTTGCAGTTTTTTGTCCCAATTATGCTAATATTGTAAGGCATAGTTTTTACACTAAAGTCATATTTTTTTTAATCGCTTTTGATTAAAACTTTACACCCCTGTCCCATAAATAAATTATCTTTTATTTAGAAAACTTAATGGGGCACAGCAGATATTTTGCCCCTTTGTGAAATAGTTACTGTGCCATTAAGCCTTGGGGAGGGAGTGAGAATTTAAACTATTTTGATTAGAAAACAAAGGTAATTTATTTAATTTACAGACCAAAAAAGGGTCATGGATCATTGCTAGCTCCTCCTCTTGCGACATGCCCTTTCTTAACTCTCATTTACCTGGTCAGGAGGAGGAGCTAACATTTTCCTCTGCATTTTTTATGTGCATTTTTATAGGACACTTTATGAGTAAAAAAATAAGTTGGAAAAGTCTAACTTAGGAGCATAATTAGACAGAAAAATGTCATAAACCTAGATTATAATGAGTAAAAAATATGAGCGCGCTTATCATTGGAGGCATTTTGGAGAGGTGCGTTTACATTTCTGCAGGAAGAGGGCTTGCGATTACCTGCTTTTGGGTAGGTGTCGATGTCATACCCCTTCAGGATCTCTACCTTGTCGTGGTGAGGGGGTTTGTGTACCTTAATGAAGCTGTGAGCTATACCATGTAGGGTCACCCAAGTTGGGCAGATCATTGAAGAGAGATCAGACAAATCGTGGTCCACTGAAGGAGGAACTGGCAACCCACTCCAGTATTTTTGCCATGAAAACCATATGGCAGCACAGGCAGCTGTGCCTGGCATGCTGTGTCCATATGGTCACCAATAGTTGGACACGACTGAAGGACTGAACAACAACAACAGGTGTCATAACAATCCCTTTTATCCTCCCTCTTCCCTTATTCTCCATATTTCACTGACAAGTACGATAAACACAGCCCGATAAGCTCCAAGCTGAAACAATAAAGCCAGACAAAATGGAAACTATTATACATGGTCTTCAAAAACTACCTTTTTTTTTCAAAAATATGTATAAATGCTAATATTGTTACTTTGTTACCTACTTCACAAATTTGTGAAGTTCTTCCTGAGCTACAGTGTTCCCTTCACATTAGTCTGAGTTCTCATTAGTGGTTTCTCCTTCCACAGAGGAACAATTCGGCTAAGGTCTCCCACACCACCCATTTCGGAGACACCTTCCGCTTTGTCCTGCTCATCTTCATTGCGTTGGCGTGCATCGCTGGGATTGTCATCGCCTCTGCTGTCATCTTCTGTCTGCGCCAACATGCCAAGCAGAGGGAGAAAGAGCGCCTGGCGGCGCTTGGACCTGAAGGCGCCGCAGACTCTACGTTTGAATACCAGGTAAGATTCATATTACCTTTTGTATCTGAAATAGTAAGAATAAGGGAAATAAACCACTATAAGTCATGTATAACATCTTGAAGGAATGCTGAGATGCTGTAGTGATTTATTTAATCTACATTTGGAATATGGAAAATTTTTCTAAAATGTAAATATGCAGACTTTATATGTGCTGTGGTATCTACTATTTGCTTTCTGTTAAACTATTTCCTGACATGGGAAGAAACATTGCAGAGAAAGTGTATATCTGTACAGTGGGAATGTGGCAAGTAAAACTGCCAGTGTTTTCATCGAGTCCAAAGGAAAACTCAATAGTTTAAACAGACACACCCTTCTGAGAAAGCTGCAAACCCAGAGAAGATATTGGAACCTTACAATAAATAATAATTTCAAATAAAAGTTAAACATTTAAAGGTTGTGTTTTATTTATGTATTTATTTTAGCTTCAAAAAAATCATGTTGCCTATTAACAAGCTTGTCCTATACTTACAGTAGAAATAAACGTCATAAGCTTCACAATGATTTGGAAAGTAAAAAATATACAACCATTCCCTCTCCCTCTCTCTTCTTTTCTCTCTTTTCCCCCTCTCTCTTTCTCTCTCTCTCTTCTCTCCATGTTTCTCTCTCCTCTCTGTCTCTCCCTCCCTTTCTCTTTCCTCTTTCCATATCTCTCTTTCTATCACTCTATTTTTAATTCCCCACTCTCTCTCACCCTCACTCTCTCCCCATATCTCCCTATCTCTCTCTCCTTGTCACTCTCACCCTCTCTCCCTCTCTCTCTATATATATATATCTCTCCATCTCTCATCCCCTTTTCCCTCCCTCTCTCTCTTCCTCCCCTTTTTTTCTATCCCTGCCTCTCAACCCCTCCCTCTCCCTATCTTTTTTTCTCTCTCTCTCCTCTCTGCATCTCCCCCTCTCTCCCCTCTCCCTCTCTTTGTTTCTCTCTCTCTCCCCTCTCCCTCTCTTTGTTTCTCTCTCTCTCCTCTCTGCATCTCCCCCTCTCTCTCCCTCTCTCCCTCTCTCCCTTTCTCTCCATTTCTCCCCCTCTCTCTCCATTTCTCTCTACCTCTGTCTCTCCCCCCCCTCCTCTCTCTAGCTCTCTCTTGTAAATACATAGTACATTTGTGCTCACATTTGAATGTCTAAAAATAAATTTAAAAAAAATGGTTTTCTGCTTAGAATTCCCATAAGCCTTAGTTATTGCACTGCACTCTGGGAAATTGGGTCGGGACATGCAAATATATAGCATAACTATAGATAGATAGATATAGATAGATAGGTGCATAGGGGGTGACAGGCCCTCTAGTTCCCACAGCAGGCGGGTGATGGAGGGGTAATCTGATCACCTACATATATATTTGGCTGTTTTATTGACCCCAACAGGCATCTATCTACCTTATATAGAGAAGTTGGGAAAGGGGCCCCACATTATTTTGCACCAGAGGCCTTCATTCACAAGCTTCACTACTGATAAGAGTCCCTTAACAAACCCATAAATACTACACACATTAATACAAAAAAACACTGGGGAACAAAGAAAAAATCACATGAAGTTGTTGTAATATGATAGAAAACCAAAATATATATTAAATATAGAAATTGGATAAATGTCAGTATGTAGAAGCAGATAAACAGGAGCAAAAACAGTTCCACTACAGTATAATTGCATATAATATTTAATAATTAATGTATTTATTTGTTTACATCCTAAACAAATTGCTCATTATCAAGTGCAGTTTAAAAAAAAGACTATTAATTATGGTTTATGCTAACATAATGTTTAGATTTTCTGCATGCATACCAGTGGCTGAGATAAATTTGTTTACAAGAATGTAATGATAAACAAACTTATAAAGTTGAAAGGCAACAGTTAGCTTCAAGGTCTTCAGTCAGATAAAGGAAAAAACACCAAAATAAGTTGTTACGATTGATGTGACACATTGTAAACTAAGCTCCTGTGACAGAATAACCACTTGCAAAGCATATAATGAAGAATTACAGAGACATTAATAACCACTTTCTTATGTATAAACAATCCAGCATCTCAGAGTAAAGGGGGTTTATAAACATTAGCACGCCAGGCACATCTGTCTGCCACTGTAAAGAGGAGCGGTGACTGACAGATGTGGCGTGCGCTTTGCATTCCATAGGGTCACAGAGAATCGGACCCGACTGAACAACAGAAGCTTTCCATTCATTTCATAGTATACATGTAATTCTAAAAACTTTGAAAGATGATTAGGGGATAACTATGGATAATTGGTTTCATGAAATAAATGTATTTATAACATTTTCTACCCCAATATGTGATATATGTACCCTCATGTGGTCACCTATTCATCTCTCCTTTGGATTATAGGATCTGTGCAGACAGCACATGGCAGGAAAGTCTCTGTTTAGCCGCCCTGATGCTCCTGGCGCAGCAGCTGAGAACTCTCGTGTTAGCAGTGTATCCTCTCAGTTTAGTGATGTCCCCCAGCCCAGCCCCAGCTCTCACAGCAGCACCCCATCCTGGTGTGAGGAGCCTGTCCAGTCAAACATGGACATCTCAACTGGCCACATGATCTTGGTGAGTCAATGAATTGTATATTTGTGCATTTTTCACTGAGAGATCAAATCAAATAGGTCCTGTGTTTTTATATGTGAAAGGCTGCCCACAACCTGCTCCATGGTTGAGACAAGGATTAGGTTTATTGCTCTGTGCAGTGATCCCACCAAACAAACATGTAACCATTAGCACCTCTATCTGTGCAGGCATGGGATACTGGACTCACCTAAAACAGGAAAGCTATGGGTTAACTGGTCAGTGCAGTGTAAACTGAGTCCATAAAATGCTGTGCTATCAATCACAGCCATCCCCCATAGAGTCTCACAGCCACTGACTGTGCAGCATTCTGCTAATTACTAATGCAACATCATTGGGCAGGATAGACTGTATGTATACAGAGATATAAAATGTAATTTTCTTTTAGCTGCTATTAGTATAATTTTAAAAAATGTAGATGCTTTTATCATACAATCATGTGCTCTTTCACACCGTGAAGATCACTTACAGTGAGTTCAGTGGCCCTTTAAGAGAGATAAATTGTTTCCAAGAAAAAAAAACAAAGAACAATAAGGTATGTTGGTAGGAAAATTGCAGATCATAATCAGACCTGCTGTGTCCCTTCTCCATTACCTCTTCTTTATTCTAAATGAGCATTTACCCTCTGAAACGTCCATTATTCTGTTACTTAAATGAAGCCTTCATTCTGTTCTTTATGTGCCATATTATATGTAATTCTAGTAAAATATTTTTGTATTATACATTAAAAACATGGATTTCACACTTTATTTTCCTGATAATAGTTTGACCTTGTTGGATCTTCTAAAAAATATTGATTACCATCTAAAAATGTTTTAAACATTCTTAAAAATATAAGCTAAATTCATCTTAAAATGGTAATAACACAAGCTTATCGGGTGTAAGCCACTGGTCCGTCTTCAAAATAGATAAGAAAATGAGAATTACAAAGAATCTGTGCAAGTAGATTTTACCCAAATGCTCCAGTAAAGAACTGCTGTTTGGAGATATCCTTGATGGGGGCTCTTTAAAGGTATATGGAAGTTTCCTGGATTATGAATACATCTGATAGAGGACAATCAGTAGTGTATGAATATATTTTTTGCATGAAATAAATATTAATAAACTTTCCCTAAAATTTGCAGTTTTCAGGCAGTTCATTTTGAGAAGGAACGCCATGAAAACACAAGCTCAATTAGTATAAAATTCATAATTAGTTGTGGCCAATCAGAGGCAGATACAAGAATGTATCTGTTTTGCTATCACTGACAAAGCTGCAGCCAGGATACTGACAGCTGATTGGCTAGGACACAACTCTGCACTGCTCATTGGCAGTGGAGCTCACACAAGAGAAAGTGCAGGTGTTTTTTATTTGAAATTTCCAGGAATTTCTAATATTTAATTATAGCTAGATAATATATGGAAGATGTATAGACATATTATTTAAATATGTTTCTGAAATTGAAATCTCAATACGGAATAGGTGGGTTATGGTTATGAGTGACAAGATGTTGTTAAGTCATTTATATCTCCTTCAGGCTTACATGGAAGACCACCTCAGAAACAGGGACCGCCTGGCCAAGGAGTGGCAAGCTCTGTGTGCGTATCAGGCCGAACCCAACGCCTGCTCCATAGCAAAGAATGAGAACAACTTGAAGAAGAATCGGAACCCAGATTTTGTGCCCTGTGAGTGTACTTAATCCAATCCACATAAGGAGTCTTTATAAGCAGACATATAGAAATAGTTGATGTATCCCAAGAAATATGTAACGTATTTATCGGCGTATAACACGCACCGGCGTATAACACGCACCTTATTTTAAGAAGGAAATTTCAGGGGAAAAAAATAAATTTCAAATAAAGAACTTTGAAGCAAAATCCTCAACCTCAACCTCCCTCCTCATCCTCAACCCCCTCCTCAACCTCCCTCCACAACCCCCCCATCCTCAACCCCCTCCTCAAACCCCCCATCCTCAAACCCCCTCCTCCACCCCCCCATCCTCATCCTCCTTCCTCAACCCCCCGATCCTCAACCCCCCTCCTCAACCTCCCTCTTCATCCTCAACCCCCCTTCTCATCCTCAACCTCCCCTCCTCAACCCCCTCCTCATCCTCTCTCCTCAACCCCCCATCCTCAACCCCCTCCTCAACCTCCCTCCTCAAACCCCCTCCTCAAACCCCCCATCCTCAAACCCCCCATCCTCAACCCCCCTCCTCAACCCCCCTCCTCATCCTCAACCCCCCTCCTCAACCCCCTCCTCAACGCCCCTCCTCATCCTCAACCCCCCTCCTCAACCCCCTCCTCAAGCTCCCTCCTCAACCTCCCTCCTCAAACCCCCTCCTCAACGCCCCCATCCTCAAACCCCCCCTTAACCCCCCTCAACTCCCCTCCTCAACCCGGTATATGCTAATGACGTGGCGCGCATGTGACATCACATGCACCCCGGGTCAAGGAGCGGATCGGAGGCCGGAGCAGAAGCAGTTAAGTGAGGGGGAGGTATTTAGTGGGGTTTAGGTTGAGGAGGAGGGGGGGTTTAGAATGAGGAGGGGGGGTTTAGAATGAGGAGGGAGGTTGAGGATTAGGAGGGGGGAGTTAATATCGGTGTATAACACGCACACATCATTTGCCCCCTATTTTCAGGGAGAAAAAGCGCGTGTTATAATCCAATAAATACGATATATATTCCAGTTCTTGGTTTACAAACCACAAGCATATACAGTATGTGTTCTCTTAGTGTAACCAAGAATACAAAGAATAAGTAAGAATAAAATCAGAAAAAACAAAATCAATGTTACTATTAAAAAATTAAATTTCACTCATTACGTCATTAACATTGATCTTAATTAACAAGCTCTTGTAGATAAAATCTAGACAAAGGCAGAAATGTGAGACAATATTCAGTGACTTGGATAATGTTGACATTATTTGTAAAATAACCCCCCACAGGGATACATATATACAGAAAGCAAACGCCTGTTACATATTTAGTGATTTATGTAACCTGCTTGATCCATTTGTTTTCTGGTTCCTACAGATGATCATGCGCGCATTAAGTTGAGGAGTGACACCAATCCATCCCGCAGTGATTACATAAACGCAAGTCCTGTTGTAAGTAACTTGTACCAAGACCAGGGCCGTAGGAACTGGGGGGAGGGGGCGATGAGGGGGGGCAAGTCCCCCCCAGATTGAGAGAATAGACACAAAAAATAGCAAAATGAATCATGCATTACCAGATTTGAGTAGCAGTATGTCTTTCCCATTAAAGCTTTGACCCATAATTTACCCTATATATGTATATGTATCATGTATATATATATATATATAGTAAATAAAAAGTACATCTGTGTTCACACTTGAATGTCTAAAGCAAGTAAAAAAAACCTGCTTCCAGCTCAGAGTTCCAAGAAAAACAGTTATTACACTGCATTCTGGGAAGTTGAGCTGGGACACACAAATATGCCCACAAATGCCTCGCTCTTCATTCCGTAGCCATATATATATATATATATACCGTATCAATATCCCAGATGTTTATGGGCTCTTACACCCATGACCAAGACACTTACATTCTCAAAATGAATTGTTTATAACATTGCATATTCTGTAGTCCTATATTTCAAATATACTGTTCTGTAAAACTACACTTAAAATATGCAACATGTTTTTAGAATGTAAAAAAAATAATACAGCATTTAATTTAAAAAAAACAGGGGCCTCCATTTTCTGCAGTTTTTAATATTGTATAATGTATACCTTCTCTTCTTATCCCATGTTCAGCGCTGCGGAATATGTTGTTGCGTTACAAATAAAAGATAATAATAATAACACTGTTTATTAACACTTATGCTGATGTTGATTCTGCCATTTTGTTTTATACCTTAATACTTAATGAGGTGGCAGGACTTTGAATGCAGAGGAAGCTTCAATCTGCATAATGGGAATGTGGCAGCTAAAGCTGCCAGTATGCAACTACAACTTATTGAATGTTCTCATTTGCTAGGGTTGTACTCTCTTATGTCACAAAGCTCAACAGCAATTGACACACATACGTGCTTTAAGCATTTGGACAAATTGGTATTTCAACGTATTTATCATGTAGTTTTATTAAATTAATCCTATTTTTATATATATATATAAGTCTGCAAGTTTTCAATCTTGCAAGGCGCTTTGGGGAAAGCACTATGGACACTGGATTCTAAGATCAAAGACAGGGCCCTCCATCTTTGTAATGTGTTAATATTGTTTTTCCTTTATCACAACTTATGTATAGAGATACGAAATATGTTGGTGCGTAACGTTACAAATAAATGATAATATATATATATATATATATATATATATATATATATATATATATATATATATATATACATATGCATGTATGTATGCTTTTATATATATATATATATATATATATATATATATTTCTCTATTCTAATTTTTAATTAACTCAATTTATATCTCAATTTCTTGTATCCATTGTTTGTAAATATTTTACATAAATATAACATTCTTACAAATATACAAATAAGTTTATGTTCATAATACATTTCTTTGGATGAAGCAAATAGTTTATTTGATATTAAAAACAATTACTTTTAATTCTGTCACCAAGCAATTAAAGGCTAAAGTGCTGGATTTTGTCTCTTTTACTCAGATTGAACATGATCCTCGTATGCCGGCTTACATTGCAACACAGGGTCCCCTGTCTCATACCATAGCTGACTTCTGGCAGGTAACTATTAAATTAAGTGTATTTATAAAACCATGATGTTGGTGACATTTTGTGTTTTAATGTATTGCATTTTTAAAAGCCCAGTTACTTGTAACATTTCCTGTCTCATGCCCACCAGCATTTGCATGTAGCAGCCAGTAGGCTGCTGCATGCAAATGTGTTCTTAGGGTGAGTGTTAAATTTAGGGGTTATTGTTTAGGGTTAGGGTAGTGGCAGATGATAAGCTTTACCTAGTAAAATAGTGACACAGCGGCAGACTTATCATCTTCCACTACCCTAACACTTAACCCAAACCCCTGAATCTAGCACTCGCCCTAAGAACAAACTGAACAAAACCTTGGTGAGCAACCGTCGCACCACCTAATGGCAGCTGCACGCAAATGCTGGCAGGTATGAAACAGGAAAGATCCAAAAACATCTTGAATAGCTATATATATGATATTATAGGTATTAAACCTTTTACCTTATAGAGTACCACGTGTTCAGCATTTCACCTCATATTGTACAACACCTGTGCTTTACATTTTAGCTTATGTTTACCTGACATTTTATCTCAATTTTAGTTACCATTTTCCTCACATTTAACTCCGCTTTTACCTCAAATTGTGCTCCAACTCTATTTCACCTCCACCTCATATTTATCTCCCGTTTTAACTTGTACATACTTTACATTTTACATTAAACTTAATCTCACTCGAACTTCATGTCTTATCTCACATTTCCTTTAAAAACTATGAATTTGGACATGCCAATGCTATTCCATTAGTTTCTTATTTACATCGTAGATCATCATCACTGGCCATGTCCTTAAATCTCACTATAAACAAGTTATTGCAGTTAGCTCTGTTTCAATCCATTAGAGAATCTGGTTGTCTCTAGTTATTTCCTTGCACTTGGTGCTCTGTCCATTTAGATCTTAACAGCTATGGACATAGAAGAGGCAGAGTATGCTGACACTGTCCATTTGTCCCTCTGCAGATGGTGTGGGAGAATGGTTGCACGGTCATTGTGATGCTTTCTCCGCTAGTGGAAGATGGAGTCAAGCAGTGCGACCGTTACTGGCCAGACGAAGGCTCCTCTCTTTACCATATCTACGAGGTCGGTCATCAAGGAACGTTCCCTTCCAATTCTATGAGATTTTATTTCAGTCTTATAGCACAAATCTGAAACAAAGAAAGAACTTAAATATAGAATAGTTTCTATTTGTTTGAGTAATTATTTTTGATCTACACTGGGTGGATACCTAGAATTGTGGAAATACTTGGTATGCAAATAATCAGTAGTGGCAGGCTAAGGACATGGTGATTTTCTTGAGTTTTTTTACTTGTCTATGAAACATTTGTTTATGATCTTTCTTTGTCTTCACAGGTAAACCTAGTCTCTGAGCACATCTGGTGTGAGGATTTCCTGGTTCGTAGTTTTTACCTGAAGAACGTCCAAACCCAAGAAACTCGGACACTAACCCAATTCCACTTTCTGAGCTGGCCAGCAGAAGGCACCCCCAGCAGTACCCGCCCTCTGCTTGACTTCCGCAGGTGATGGCAAAGAATGTAAAAAACGGAACAAACAAAAGCCAACCGTAGTACTGCTGTTCATACTGTACCACATGTATTCTGCATTTCCTCTCATATTGTACCTCACCTGTGCTTTATTTTTCACTTTATGCTTACCTGACATTTTATCTCACTTTTAGTTATCATTTACCTCAGATTTGATTCCACTTTTACCTCAAATTTTTCTCCATCTTTACTTCACCTTTACCTAATAGTTATCTTACATTTTACCTCAAACGTACTTTACATTTTACATTGAACTTTACCTCACCTGTACTTCACTTTTATCTTATATTTATCTCCCCTCTTTCACCACTTTCAAATTTTACCTAATTGTCCCCGTTTATTTTGCATTTTACTTTGTTTATGTAACATATTATAACACCTTAATATCACATTTTACCTCTTTACCCCATATTTTACTCTACTTTTACCTCACATTTTATACAACTTTTACTTATTTACCTACCTCATTTTATATTGCCCATTTTTACGCCACCCTTACTTCACATTTTAACTGAACTTAGCATCTTACCTCATGTTTACTTTACATTTTACACTTTTTGGTACCTTTAATTCACATATTTAACTCTATTTTTATCTCACATTTGCATCACATGGTACTCCACCTTTAACATTTTACATTTTACATAATTCTTATATCATATTTTACCTCATGTTTTACCTCACATTTACTTCAAAATTCACTACGTTTTACATCAAATTTACTTCATATTTTACCACACATCTATTTTGACATCTGACCTCAACGTTACTTCACATTTTACATTATATTTTGCCTCATATGTTACCCTGAATTTTATCCCACTCTTTTGACCTCACAAAGGGGCAGATAAAATTGCAATGTGTCGCTTGCAGTGTGATCTGATCTGATTCTGATTTCATGGCTGCCATTGCTCTTCTAGTCTCTGTTGATACCGATCTCATGGCTGCCATTGCTCTTGTAGTCTCTGTTGATACCGATCTCATGGCTGCCATTGCTCTTGCGGTCTCTGATGATACTGATCTCATGGCTGCCATTGCTTTTGTAGTCAATGTTGATACCGATCTCATGGCTGCCATTGCTCTTGCGGTCTCTGATGATACTGATCTCATGGCTGCCATTGCTTTTGTAGTCAATGTTGATACCGATCTCATGGCTGCCATTGCTCTTGCGGTCTCTGATGATACTGATCACATGGCTGCCATTGCTGTTGTAGTCTCTGTTGATACCAATCTCATGGCTGCCATTGCTCTTGCTGTCTCTCTTGATTATGATCTCATGGCTGCCGTTGCTCTTGTAGTTTCTGTTGATACTGATCTCATCGCTGCTCTTGCAGTCTCTCCTGATACTGATCTCATGGCTGCCCTTGTCATTTTTGTGATTTGCAGCTTGTAATTTTGGTCTCAGTTGCATAGTCACAAAAGTGATCATGGGCAGGTGAGGCTAAGCCACACCTGGCTGTGTGATGCCAGTATCCTCTTCTCTGTTTGGTCGACCCTGTAATAAGAGAAACTTAGAGGTAAACAACCTGATCATCTTCTCAATGTTGGTAGTTTTAAGCCCTACCCCTGTGGATGTGGCCATAACATTTTATGATAATAAGTACATTTATATAAAATAACTACAATTTTTAGAGCCCCTTTAATACATTAAGAGCTGTATTCCTTTTTAAAGCTATAAGAAATTGACAGTAGTCATTTAAGTATGTACACTGCAAGGGGCCCTGCTGTTTTTGTTTCGCTTATATTTAAATATTGTAGGCTTTTTTTCTGCAACAGGGCAGATTAACTAAAAATGGTTTTGACAGATTGTAGCCTGTCTGAGCTCATCTCCCTACGTATGTGCGCATGCACCATCTATTCCTGGAAGTACTATGAGTTAGAGCCCACTATCTGCCCACCACAACGCTGTTCCTTCGGTCTAAATTCGCCCATTTAAAACTAGCAACCCCTTTTACCCTACAGAACTTATCCTAATATTTTAGTGCCGTTTAGACTTCACCAGTAGCCCATATAGATCAGGATAGGGGTCCTGCTTTATTATAGGATAGGCGTGTTTTAGTTCAAGACTGTAGGGCAGGTACTTAGCGTTGTAGTCATTTAGGTGATCTGTGCACAGATTCCACTGAAACTCCTTTATTATGAGCTTGCTACTATTGCACATTTTGAAAACCTGGCTAGTACCAGGCATTATACTATTGGGCCAATATACTAAAGAACATTTTTAGTTCTATATATATATATATATACATTGCTTAGACTCTGGGTTGAATATCTAGTATCCCTCCATTGTGGAGTTTATTTATAGACATATTGTTAATAGGATTACTAGTCTCCATACATTTGCCTCATTTTTATTCCTTTCCTATATCCATATATATTTTATTTGCCGTTGTTAGCTAGATAAATAAAGATTCTTCATTTTAAACGTCATATTATTCCCTTTTTGTTTCTAAAGTGTATTATTGTGAGTGGCAAACACTTGTGGGAGATAGAGCATTCCTTATAATCTCTAATAATAAGATGAATTTATTCAAGAAAATTAATTATTTGCAAAACCTTCAATGACAGATAAATTCCAATAAATGTAAATGTGTGTGTGATAATATTGGGTACTCTTCCTCTATAGGACAAGCTTGCAGGCAAACCATTAGTTAAATGTTTTCTGCTTGTTTTACAGGAAAGTGAACAAGTCTTTCCGAGGTCGCTCTTGTCCCATTATTGTGCATTGCAGGTAAGATTGTCCAGAGATGTAACTAGGGTCTTCCACCATTCATGAAGCATCTCTGCAAGTAATTGCATTCTCCGCTCTCCAGAAGGAGCTCCTCTTTTCCCCTTTTCAGAAAGGATTTCTCCCACCTTCCCTTCCCCCAAAATCTCTCTCTCGGTCATTTTGGGTAGTTCTACCTCACCCTTAATTCTGATGCACCTCATAATTGATGTCTCTGTTGGTTCTAATCTCACAACAAATTTATGTTGGGTTCCGATCCAACCTGTATCCATTAGCAAAGCTTACAAAGAATATTGCTGTTTCCTTTTCAGTGATGGAGCTGGAAGGGCTGGGACATACATCCTGGTGGACATGGTGTTGAACCGCATGGCTAAAGGTGAGAAACAACACTCAGTGTTAATATAGGAGACAGGGACAATGAGGTCAGGGGAATGGGAGATGTCCACTTTTAGGATCAGTCCTAACCTTTCCATCCGCTGTGAATGTTTATTGACCTGTATGAGTGTTTAGAATGATATTTTCACGCTGAAATTGTAGAAAAAACCTAAATTAATAATTTTACAATTATATCTCATTTTTATGATGACATTTTGAGTAAATGGTTTAAAATCTTAAAGTCAAATAATTGTACTTTGTCCCGTTCTTTTTTTATTCTTTTTTTTTTGTGTTGTAAATGTTCAGTTTGGCTGTTACTTATTTTATTTATATTTGAGATATAATACCAGTCATTAAATAATAGATGTCACTCTTTTTGCAGGAGTAAAGGAGATCGATATTGCTGCATCACTGGAACACGTCCGCGACCAGCGTGCCGGTATGGTTCGAACCAAGGTAAAAACATTGACTGTTATGTTCCCTGTATTGCCTGGTGCTGCACACTTGTCTAAATAGGGGTGTACTCTCTTGGCTTATCTTCACAATGACCTCCCTTCTCAATAAAGAACCCAAAAATAAAGTTCACATGGTTCTGAAGCCCATCTATAGCAGTGAGTGAACTTATATCAGGTTTGTCCGATGTTCTTGTCATAAGTCCTATACTTCGTGCTTTGTAATATATTAGTGCTTTGTAACTTGGTAAGTCTATTAAGTCCACCGCCGTCTGGTAATAACACTTTTAAAATCTCTCTCTACTACTTCTACTTGAAAAGATAAAGTGAAGATTGCTGTTATATCACAGCTGATTAACAGTTTCAATTTCAAGACATTTCCCACTTGAAAAAACAAGAACATCTGTTAAACATAAATGGCACTGACTTTGTAAGAATAATTCATCCATCATGTATTTTACAGTTTTTCTTTTTTAAATGAACATGCTGTAAATATTACTTGTAAATATGCGTAGGCTGTCTTACATTTGGTTGATATAACTCTTTCATTCTCCTACTAACCCCTCTCTCTGTGACTCCTTCCCTTCACAAGTCTCTTATCTTTACCCATTTGCAGGATCAGTTTGAATTCGCCCTCACAGCTGTGGCAGAAGAAGTGAATGCCATCCTCAAGGCGTTACCCCAGTGAGATCCAGAGGTGACATGACCAGGCTGCCCTATTTGGTGTTGTGACATTGAGCCTGCCTTACAGGGATGGCAGCTTCACCGCCCTTAAATACCCATTTTTGTGTGCTCTCTGCTCCTCACGCCAGGGACCCGGGGCTGCCCTTCCTTGCTCCCTTATGCCTTCCTGCTTTGCCCTGCTTCTGTTCCCCTGACTCTAATCTCTATCTTTGCTACCTCATTCATCATGTCCCACATCTCTTCTTCTGGAAATATAGTAATGCATTGCCATACAATCATATACTACTAATGCTATGTGTTACTCTGCCTCCAGGAACAGCGAGAGTTATCATTCTCCCAGCGTAAGCGCCAGATTAATGGCGGCGAGAATCTAGCTAATCACTTGTTCATTCTAAAAATGTATGTTTATAAAGTCAACAATAATTAAAGTGGCATTAATATTATTGTTACCTGTCTGATGTTCTTGGTCTATTTCCAAATCTCTCCCATCACATGATTCCCGTTGTTTGTCTGGAGGCCATGAGGCAGGCATTCCGGTTGTTTGGCATTAATATCACTAATGATATCATGTGGTGACATGGTCACACAGTGGTAGGGGCATATAAGGTACAATTCCTGAAAAATTCATCAGATACCAGATGAAAGGAAGGCCTGGCTCATGGCTCCCGGTGTGAGTCTGGTGCAGGGACGGATGCAGAGAAAGCCCCAGCACCTCAGGCAGGTAAGATTCATTTAAAAAACATTTTAATTTCAAACAACTTTATTGTTGTCTTTATAAACACTAATGTCTTATGGTGACAATTGGTGGTCTAGATACTCATGGGCCTTACATAGCGCTTACACTGCCCTTTATGCTCTGTTTTTGGACAAATAAACAGCTCCAGTGACACATTCATTTTGTGTTTATTAATGATGTATACAGCACATCAACTCTGTTTGATTTTCGTGCATTTTATTATTTGCAAATGTGACATAACCCCTGCACTGCCAGAAAAGGACAGTATAACTACAGGTATTTATAACATGGGGAAAGAAGTGAGTAAATGCACCTTTAGGGGTTCATCCGTTGTGTTCCTGAGAACCAGTTGGATTTTTACTTGTTTTCATCTGGTATCGCGGATTGTTACATGACATTTTAATGGTGCATTCAGTTTCCTCAAGAAGTCTTAAAAATACTTAAACATACTGGGGAAACCTTTTATTGATATAATCAGATAATAAACTGCCGTATACACTTCTTACAGAAATGATTGTAGGATTATATTCAGTCATGCTGGGGAGGGGTATTATGTATCAGTATAACTCATATAGAGAATCATTCTGGTATGGTTAAAACATTTAACGTGTACAAACATATTTTTATAATATTAAAAAAAAACTATAGTCTTGTTATCCGTTTGGCTCAGTGTTCACATAAGAGTTGAATGTGCTTCTGTCCCTCAATATATTCACCTTGGGGGTGGGTACATTTGTGAAATTATTTTAATTGAGTCTTTTGCTGCAATTATTAAAAGAAAATCAGTTGTTGGCCCACCAAATAAAGGATAGAGGCAGAGTAATTTGTATCCCAATTGCCAAATCAGGTTTTAATCATACCAAAATGAACGAATGTTGCTACAGCGCACCTCCTTCTGGCATGGTACTCCCTTTAATACCTTTTCTTTTACTTATCTTACCTTTATGCCACTTGTCCTACAATCTGCATGCCCCCCCTTTTTCTAAGGACACTGCATTTATATCCTTGGGCGGATCACCAGGAGGGGTAGCAAGTTTGAGACGTGGTAGCCTCTTTCCTCCTCAGCCTTTTCTCTCTCCCACTTCCATTCTTTTCATACCGCATCCTATAAACATTTGCCATTGCCAAAATGAGAATCATTTCTAGAGAAATATTATAGACTTTAATTTTGTATCTTGATGTGAATAAAGTATTTGTGTTGGGTTTGTGCAACTGCAAACTGATGTGTTGCGTTATCTTTCGTCGGGATCGAAATGGGAATACATCGAAATATTCCTGAAAGCTGTGCACACAAAACACAGTCTGTATTAGTATTTTCTTGGAATTATTTATTTCACATATTACACGAATTCCAAGATTCAGTTCAATTATGAATATCATAAAATGGTCATCCGTTCAAAACCATGGTCTACTATGAAGAGTATAATCTCTTAGTTAATGTGGATACACAGTATACTCAGAACATAATGTGAATCTGGTTTAGTTGTAAGGTATACATTAGTCTGAAGATGTTATTGTTTACTGATCAACTTTTGTTGTTTAGCCATTTAGTTGTGTCCAAATCTTTGTGGCCCTTGGGACTGCAGCACGCCAGGCACATTGTTATGGTACTGGGTATGCTTATCAAAGAGGTTTCCTTGGCAAAGATACTGAAGTGGGTTGCCAGTTCCATCCCCAGCTCTGGTATGACCTGCTCATCTTGGGTGACTGTACATGCTATAGCTCACAGCTTCATTTAAGTACACAAGCGCCTTCACCATGACATGGTAGTGACCCAGAAGGGGATCCAACTCCTTACTGACTGATCAACTAGAACATGCATAAAAAAGAAAGGAGATGGAACCAAAGGCAGTGTAATTCTGTCCCTGGTAAGACACTGCTGCAAAATGGGCAACAGAATTAGGGGAATAAAGGGGAATTGTGCAAGAGGAAAGGCATGCCAAATTAGATTTATTTTCTCTAGAAAAAGAAAGACCCAAGGTGATCCAGTGAGGTTGGAAGAAAGTACATTTCACCTTCAACAGCCTCTAAACTCATTCAAGAAATCAAAATAAATGATCTTAAAAAACAATCCAGTTTCTGAGGTTATTCGTTTGGAGCATTTTTCTTGTAAAAAACTGCTGAAAGCACTGGCAGTTTAAAATACTACATTCCTACTGTGCCGATAGAAACTTCCTCCAAATACAGAGGCAATTCTGCCTAAAACATGAGTAACAGCAAACCCCAGACATACGTTTTACCCTGAGTTTTTGCCTCATCAGTATGGTGTAATCTTCCTAAGACACAGTGAGCAAGGAGACCACGTCTGGACAGCCCTAAGACTAAGCTCCAAAGGTCATTTGCATACACAACAACATAAACAGAGGCTCTCAATATGAAAACCAACAGTACTGAAGTAGGCTTGTTATATAGGCATGATACCCTACTCAGAGAGTACTGCACCTAACACCTCCTACTGTCACAACTGTGCAATAACTACCGTATTTTTCGCCCTATAAGACGCACCGGCAGATAAGACGCACCTAGTTTTTAGAGGAGGAAAACAAGAAAAAAAAAAATCTGAATCAAACACAAATACACTCAAACACAAATACACTTTACACACAGATACACACCTACATTACACACAAATATATATATATATATATATATATATATATATATATATATAGATACACATACATACATATACATACACACATAAATATACATACACATACATACATATATACACACACATACACACACATACATACACACACACATACATACATACACACACACATACATACACACACATACACATACATATCCATATACTGCAGCATTTGGGAGCCATTGACCCTCCCTGATCCTCCCTGACCGTCCTGATCCTCCCTGACCCCCCTGATCCTCACCTTTATAGAGACACATACATACATATACATACACACATAAATATACATACACATACATACATATATACACACACACACACACACACACACACACACACATACATACATACATACATACATACACACACACATACATACACACACACATCCATATACTGCAGCATTTGGGAGCCCTTGACCCTCCCTGACCCTCCTGATCCTCCCTGACCCCCCTGATCCTCACCTTCCTTCTGATCTCTGCCATCTTGATCTCACCCCAGCGCTTCCTACCAGCTTCCTACTGCAGCGTTGCGTGTGTGACGTCACTAGGACGCACCGGCCGACGCGATGCTGGTAGGAAGCGCTGGGGTGAAATCAAGAGGACAGAGGCAGTCTGAAAAGGTATATTCGCCGTATAAGACGCACCAACTTTCCTCCCCCAGTTTTGGGGAAGAAAAAGTGCGTCTTATACGGCGAAAAATACGGTACTTATCATATATAAAGGACCACTGCAGTTCAAGAATAAAAAGACACTTGTTTGTCCAATATGTACCAAACTAACAAGATTAGCAGCTGTGTGGAATCCATTTTGTGTTTGTTACATCACTTCCACAGAGCTAAATCATGTGAAGGGAGAGGTGGTGAATTAAGGAATAGAGTCATGTTAAAGATAATTGGGTAAGATTAAAATTGACTAATCTATGTCCCATTGAAAAGTAACGCCCCTCTCACATGCACAACCTCCACCTATTTATCATGGATCCCTCCAGGGTCCTGTAGAACCTCAAAATATTTTTTTAAATTAAGAACGAGGGTCTGCTTTTTATTTCTTATGGAAAACCAGAGTAAACCCCTATTTGGAACTTTGGGGGCTTTATAGTTCAATCCCAAATATTTCTGAATTCGGATGCAGAGGATTTTATTGGTCGGATAAATATCCTGAGAGCAACCGCCAGGTCTTGTGACGTATCAGATATACCAGCCAAACTCCAGGGGCTACTCAAAATTGTCTGGCATTGTAGAACCTCCAGGTGATTACTTATTTTGCGAGAAAGAATTAAGTAGCCATATTGCAAGTATAGGAATTTCAGGTTATACATTATTTTACATAATTTTCTTTATTACCTATATATAAAAAACCCACATTTAATGTTTATATTTCTGATTGCCACTAGGCCTCAACCAACCCATACCTACCTACCCTGTACCCTCTATCCCTTATAAATCACTTTGACACGTCTATTATGTTATCTCAATTAGACAGATTTCCTTTTAACATGTTAACACCATCACATATTATAAATGTCTAAATACGAGAGGTCGTCACGCTTTGCGTGGTGCATAGCGAGGTGAGCCGTTAAGGCACTAAAACTCGCAGTACTTGGGCGATGAGCCTCCAAACACTTCGGAAGCACTTCGGAAACGCGGGATCGCCTTAGGCTGCAAGCAGTTGACGAACGCATGACTTGGAAAAAAGAATTATGAGACCCGGGACTTAGAAAAAAAAATACAAGATAGGAAAAATACGAGGTTAATGGCCAAACCGCATAAAGCAAAAAAAACACCAGTTTCGGCACTCGAAAATCGTCTAAGTAAGAAACAAAAATGGCGGCCAAACAAAATGAAAACAAGGCTACACAACCCTGGACCACGCAAAACACAGCCAACTGCGTACTACTTTCATCCAGGAACGTACGAGGTACAAAATACACTATTACAAAGGTTAGTCCGTCACCTTTACTTTCAGCTTCTTTAGCAAGGCAGTGGTCACCTTGGAGGTTTGTTTGGGGTCGTTATGTTGGAATACTGACAGGCAGCCCAGTCGCTGAAGGGAGGGGATCATGCTCTGCTTCAGTATGTTACAGTACATGTTGGCATTCATGATTCACCCAATGAACTGTAGCTCCCTGGTTCCGGCAGCACTCATGCAGGCCCAGACCATGACACTCCCACCACCAAAAGTATACATCTATACTGAGGTAGGGTGGTTGAAATAATCCCTAAATGACAGATAAATGGATAAGGCACAAAGAACACAAACACTGATATGAGATGAAACCCTCAGTTTTGAAAGAAATACAGCGATGCACAGAGAGTGGAGGCAGCCTCTGACATCATCAGGTAAATGCATATAGGGGGAATCAACACAACATAGTATAGAAAACATATATACACATATAGACTTATGTGTATGTATGTATGTATGTTTGGTCTGGGCCTGCATGAGTGCTGCCGGCACTGGGGAGCTACAGTTCATTGAGGGAACCATGAATGCCAACATGTACTGTGACATACATAAGCAGAGCATGATCCCCTCCCTTCAGAGACTGGGCCACAGGGCAGTATTCCAACATGATAACGACCCCAAACACACCTCCAAGACGGCCACTGCCTTGCTAAAGAAGCTGAAGGTAAAAGGTGATGGACTGGCCAAGTATGTCACCAGACCTAAACCCTATTGGGGCCCGATTTGGACATTTCCACTTAGGGGTGTACTCACTTTTGTTGCCAATGATTTAGACATTAATTGCTGTGTGTTGAGTTATTTTGAGGGGACAGCAAATTGTTATACAGGCTGTTCACTTACTACTTTACATTGGAGCATGTAGCGTGTCATTTCTTCAGTGTTGTCACATGAAAAGATATAATAAAATATTTACAAAAATGTGAGGGGTGTTCTCACTTTTGTGAGATACTGTATATACAGTTGTGCTCAAAACTTTACATACCCTGGCAGAAATTGTGAAATGTTTGCATTTATTTAGAAAATCTAAGTGATCACACAGAAAAAAAAATGTATTTTATTGAAGGATAGATCATATGAAGCCATTTATTATCACATAGTTATTTGGCTCCTTTTTAAATTATAATTGTAACAGAAATTACCCAAATGGCCCTGATCAAAAGCTTGCATTCCCTTAATACTCTTAATAATACGGTGTATTGCCCCCTTTAGCATCAATGACCGCGTGCAGTCTTTTGTAATAGTTGTCTATGAGGCCCTTAATTCTTGCAGGTGGTATAGCTGACCATTTGTCTTGGCAAAATGCATCCAGGTCATGCACAGTCTTTGGTCGTCATGAACCGCACATTTGAGATCTCCCCAGAGTGGCTCAATGATATTAAGGTCAGGAAACTGTGATGGCCACTCCAGAAACTTCACTTTTTTTCTGCTGTAACCACTGGAGGGTCAACTTGGCCTTGTGCTTAGGGTCATTGTCATGCTGTAAAGTCCAAGAACGTCCCCATGTGGAGCCTTCGTGCAGAAGAATGCAAATTGTCCTTCCAGTATTTTCTGATAACATGCTGCATTCATCTTGCCATTGATTTTCACAAGATTCCATGCCTTTAGAGCTCCCCCCCCACTCCAAAATGTCAATGAGCCACCACCGTGCTTCACAGTGGGGATGGTATTCTTTTCACTATAGGCCTTGTTGATCCATCTCCAAACATAGCACTTATGGTTGTGACCATAAAGCTCTATTTTGGTCTTTTCACTCCAAATTACAGTGTGCCAGAAGTTGTGAGGCGTGTCAAGGTGTTGTTGAGTATATTGTAACCAGGCTTTTTTTTGGCATTGGCGCAGTAAAGGCTTTTTTCTGGCATCTCGACCATGCAGCTCAGTTTTGTTGAAGTATCGTCGTATTGTGCTCCTTGAAACAACGCTGACTTTATCCAGAGCAGACTGTATTTCTCCTGAGGTTACCTGTGGGGTTTTTCTTTGTATTCCGAACAATTCTTCTGGCAGTTGTGGCTGAAATCTTTTTTGGACTATCTGACCTTGGCTTGGTATCATGAGATTCATGAATTTTCCACTTCTTAATAAGTAATTGAACAGTACTGACTGGCATTTTCAAGGCTTTGGATATCTTTTTATATCTTTTTCCATCCTTATGAAGTTCCATTATCTTGTTACGCAGGTCTTTTGACAGTTCTTTTCTGTTCCCCGTGACTCAGTATCTAAGCTAATAAACTCATTGACTATTTATACAGACACTAATTGCAATTTAAAAAGCCTCCGGAATCAATTATCTGTAATTAGCCTGAGTGATGCAGACTATGGGCATCATGGGTACTTCCAGGTAAGCGTGTCTCAATTCACACTTTGTATACACATGTTGGTATCACAAACCACTTGCCATTCATAGAATGATAGTGTTTGTGAATTCTAAACTGCCCTCGTCCACCTTTAATGCCACATGCAAGCAATAAATGTCAGACCTCCTAGGCGACAGAAATCACCTCAGACCTTTCTGAGCTCTAGTGGTGAGGAAAACTACCTGCCTCTTAGCCTTCCTTGTCATAGCATCAAGGATTGGCCCAGCAACTAGAAGAAAGTGGACTGAGCCATTCCCCTCACAATGCCCTCCGTGGTCTGGATGCTACCAGAGCCCAAGTGTATGGCACCTAACGTCTTTGCCATTCCTGGGACTTTCAGGTTTTCATATAGTACCACAAATACTTCTATCACATAGGTGCTAGTTAAGTGTATGAGGGCCTCTTAACCAGGCATGCCCTCATACAAGTGGCTATGCATGACCTGCCATGCCTCCATTGCCAACTGCTGTTGGATCTCTTTAGAGGCTACATCCATACCAATGTGATCCTCAATGTCAGCAGGTGACTATATCTCACCATCCCTCTCTCACTGTCCAGGTGTCTGTTTTGTAGCCATGTACTATAATCCTGTTCAAGGGCCGTTCTGAGTTATCTATGGCCTATCTTGGTTCGTCTCCAGCATGGATTCCAGCCCTCCTATCATCCACATTGACTATAATCTTCTCCTCTCTTCCACCCATCGGTCTTACATGTATCACAATTCACACCCTGTTGTATAGCATCATTCTCAGTTGTCTTTCAAACTGGTCTCAAAATCTGTTTTGTAACAACTCTCAAAGCAACCAAATATCCAGTCCCTATGAATTGCAGTTACTATTGAAAGTGTTTTTGAGTGGATGTGCTTTTTATAAGCTTGTTAATTTCCATGTGGCTTTACAGATTCCTATTAACCTCTCGTGTTTTGTAATGGAGGTAGGGTTATCATTAAAAATAACACTTTGATTCCAACACATCTATGTAGCAACTTTTAAACTGTTGTGTGATTGTTGCATTTGGAGGTTTTATCAATGTACTGTTTCATAAAATAATTGTGATGTTGCTGTAGGACCCTGGAGGGGTCCATTAGTTATTTGTGGGTGTTTCCATTTCTGGAGCAATATTGCTGCAGTGAATAATGCGTGGGGTCTTCTTTTGGGCCAGTGAGAGGGAATGGGCGTTGTCGATTTCAATCTTATCCAATTATCTTAACCAAAGGCTCTCTGTTCCCTCTTTCTCCACCCCTCTCTTCACAGAGAGACAAAACACACACCCTCATGATTCAGCTCTTAGGAAGTGATGTAACAGACACAAAATTGATTCCTGTTCTCAAACAGACTTCAAAAACTCAAATTTTCCCCCAAAATACCCTATGCCCATGGCTTCCACAGCTGCTAATATTGTTAGTTTGGCACATATTTGACAAACAAGTGACTTTTTTTTCCTTGAACTACAGTGCTTCTTTAACACAAAACCTTCAGAGCATATAAGGGCACACTTCAGCATAAGAGCTGTCTGTAAATAACTGGATGTGTTGATGGTTTTATGATAGTTTAAAATTAGCATCCAGTGGTATTAGGGCTAAAGGGCCAATGTAAACATTTTTCATGTTAATGCTAAACTAAAAATTAGATTTAACATTAAAATGTGCAAATAGCAGTAATGCTTTAGCTAGAAAATATAATTTAAAAATATTATTAATGGCTGCTGTATCTCTCACCACCTCTCTCACTGTCCTGAGCATTGCTGAAAAGAAAACACATATTTGAACAGAGATAACATTAATTAAGCAGGAAGGGTGACCTGGAGCATGCTCACTTTGGAGATGCAGGGGGATATGGGATTGTAACTACAGACCCCTTATCATAAAGATAATGCTCCAAGTTATTCACTCCCAGTAATGTTCTCAGTTGAAATGTGTTTTTTTAGGTAAACTGTATTTTTAAATTATAGTTTCTGGGTAAAGCATTGCTGCTGTTTGCATATGAACTTTTGGTGTTAATTGATGGGGCACTAATAACTAGATTTACCATGAAAAGTTCTACTCCAAATAATTTTAGTAATAAATTGTATTTGTATCAATTGTCTTAAAAAGTCTGTATTAACAACATGAACATACATTACCCAGTATCCAAATGCAAACAAGAGCAAAATGTATGACCAATGAAGGATTGCTCAATGCACAGAGTGACCTTAGTGCCAAACTTGATCCTTTTTTGTACACAACAAAAATAAAATGCAGAACTAATACTAAAGAATTTAAAAGGGAGACCATCTACATGAAACACTGAGATCAAGCACAAGTAACCTAATAAAACAACTACAGGAACTAAGTACAGAAAGGAACACAAAAGGAGGCTTTATTATTTTAACATCTTTAGCAAGTGTAAACTGTGTTCAATATAGTTCTCATGCCCAGTAACCAGTCCCACACTGTTGCTATTTAAAAAGGTATATGGAAGTTTCCTGCATTATGAAGCATCGGATAGAGGAGAATCAGTAGGGTATGAAAACATTGTTGTGCATGAAAAATACAAAAATAAACTTACCCTGAAGTTTGCAAAAGTTTTTAAGCAGTTAATATTGAGAAGGAACACACTTGAAAATCCAAGCTAAGGGCCCTATTAAATTCTCCCTCGTAGTTCTCTCGGTGCTCGCAAAAGGCAGTTTTCCTGCTGTTTGCGAGAACCGAATCTCTCGCAGCCTGCTTTACGATATGACTGCGAGAAAATGGCCGAGAATAGGCTCCGAGAGAGCTACGTAGCCTTAAATCTATGCACGAGTCTCGCATATCGTAAGAATCCCTACGTGGACAAAAAGTCCACGCAAGGGATCCGAAAGCCTCTACGTGCTGCCTCGGAACAGCCCGAGACAGCAGCGTGAGGCTCCCCCCTGCACCCTATACACATCCCCATGCTGCAGGGGTCTCTATCAGGACCCCTGCAGCACCCCCACATTAACCCCTTGCAGCGGGGGTCCCCGATCTGCATAGATCAGGCCCCCCGCTGCATTTAAAACTTTTAAATTCCCCGCCGCGGCTCCTTAAAGGGACCGCGGCACACTATTAGCCAATCCCGGCCGCGGCACTTAAAATTAACCCCCCTCTATGCTGGGGGTCCCCATCGGGACCCCCGAAGTGTCCCCACATAAACCCATTGCAGGGGGGGTCCCCGATCTGCATAGATCAGGCCCCCCGCTGCATTTAAAACTTTTAAATTCCCCGCCGCGGCTCCTTAAAGGGACCGCGGCACACTATTAGCCAATCCCGGCCGCGGCACTTAAAATTAACCCCCCTCTATGCTGGGGGTCCCCATCGGGACCCCCGAAGTGTCCCCACATAAACCCATTGCAGGGGGGGTCCCCGATCTGCATAGATCAGGCCCCCCGCTGCATTTAAAACTTTTAAATTCCCCGCCGCGGCTCCTTAAAGGGACCGCGGCACACTATTAGCCAATCCCGGCCGCGGCACTTAAAATTAACCCCCCTCTATGCTGGGGGTCCCCATCGGGACCCCCGAAGTGTCCCCATATAAACCCCCTGCAGCGGGGGGCCCCGATCGGCACCGATCGTGACCCTGCTGCAATTCAATTTTAAATTTCCCGCCTCGCGGGTCCTCAAAGGACCGTAAAGGTCCTGAAAGGACTCGCACTAAAAATAATAACCCCAGGCAACTATAATTACCCCATTAACTCATGATGGTCAATCCAGACCACCATAAGGCCTAAATTAACCCATGAACTCATGGTGGTCAATCCAGACCACCATAAGACCTAAATTAACCCATTAACTCATGATGGTCAATCCAGACCACCATAAGGCCTAAATTAACCCATTAACTCATGGTGGTCAATCCAGACCACCATAAGACCTAAATTAACCCATTAACTCATGATGGTCAATCCAGACCACCATAAGGCCTAAATTAACCCATTAACTCATGGTGGTCAATCCAGACCACCATAAGACCTAAATTAACCCATTAACTCATGATGGTCAATCCAGACCAGCATAAGGCCTAAATTAACCCATTAACTCATGATGGTCAATACAGACCAGCATAAGGCTCTATTTAACCCCATCAGTCCCATAAGGGTATATTATTACCATTATGGGCCTGTTACAACCCAACATTAACCACATAAGTGCCATGATGGTCCTCAAGGACCATCATGACACTAACTACAAACACTACACTATAACCCCCAATAAACCATTTAATCTAAACTAACCCCCCTCTACACTAATCTATTAACACTTACACTACCTACCTACACTACCTACCCCCTAATAAACCTCCCCAACACTCTAATTACAAAAAACAAAAAACCTACAGTACAAAAAACAAAAAAACCTACAGTACAGAAAACAAAAAAAAATTACAACCCCACCCCCCACTACAGAAAACAAAAAAATACATTACAACCCCACCCCCCACTACAGAAAATAAAAAAATTACACACCTGAAAAGGAAAGACAGATAAACACAATACAATACATACATATAATACATTAAATACATTACATACAATACATGACATTACATATAATATATTAAATATAATATATTACATATAATATATTACATATAATACATTACATACATTACATACAATACATGACATTACATATAATATATTAAATATAATATATTACATATAATATATTACATATAATATATTACATATAGTCCTAATCAAATACCCCCTATCTATCTAACATACAATCTATTTAATTTAAAATAAATCCTAACTATATCAAATACATCCCCCTATCTATCTAATATACAAAAAATCCTAACTACATACACAGACCCTTATTCTAAACTAAAATAAAATAATTACAGTCCTAACTACATACACAGACCCTAATTCTAAGCTAAAATCAATAAATTAAGACCACTTACCTTTAAGATGTTGCTTCAGATCACTAACCTATGGGTCAAACAAAAAATAAAAATTAGTACAAAACATTAACATCAAATAAATAAACATTCTATACATTCTAAATATTCAACTCACCTTTACAGCATGTCCAGTCACTGTTTATCTCTTCCGGCGCGGCCCTGTTAAAAAAAAAACACAATACATGAATACAATATATAAACAATAAATAAAATACACAAATAAACATCTAAATATACATTTAACTTACCTCCCCGCGATGTCCCCGGCCTTCTCTCCTTCAGCCCCGGCTGGGCCGCGGAACCATCCGCGCTCTAAAAAAAAAAAAGAAAAAAAACTAACGGAGGTCTGCACTGGCAGACCTCCCCGACGCTACTGAACCTCCCGGAGTCGTTTCCGGGAGGAAATTGGCATTGGCGGCTTGTGATTGGCTGAAAAAGCTGTCTATCAATTTCAGCCAATCAAAAGTCGTCAATGTGTGAGCCAATCAGGATGGGATACACCCCAATATCCCACCCTGATTGGCTAAAACACTTGTCTATCTTTATGGGAACCAATCACAACGCTCAGATGCCTTCAGCCAATCACTATGGGATACACCCCCACGGAGTGATTGGTAGAAGACATCTGCGCATCCTGATTGGCTCCTACATTGACGACTTTTGATTGGCTGACAGCTTTTTCAGCCAATCACAAGCCGCCAATGCCAATTTCCTCCCGGAAACGACTCCGGGAGGTTCAGTAGCGTCGGGGAGGTCTGCCCGTGCAGACCGCCGTTATTTTTTTTTTTTTTTTTTTTTAGAGCGCGGATGGTTCCGCGGCCCAGCCGGGGCTGAAGGAGAGAAGGCCGGGGACATCGCGGGGAGGTAAGTTAAATGTATATTTAGATGTTTATTTGTGTATTTTATTTATTGTTTATATATTGTATTCATGTATTCATGTATTGTGTTTTTTTTTTTTAACAGGGCCGCGCCGGAAGAGCTTAACAGTGACTGGACATGCTGTAAAGGTGAGTTGAATATGTAGAATGTATATAATGTTTATTTATTTGATGTTAATGTTTTGTACTAATTTTTTTTTTTGTTTGACCCATAGGTTAGTGATCTGAAGCAACATCTTAAAGGTAAGTGGTCTTAATTTATTGATTTTAGCTTAGAATTAGGGTCTGTGTATGTAGTTAGGACTGTAATTATTTTATTTTATTTTAGAATAAGGGTCTGTGTATGTAGTTAGGATTTTTTGTATATTAGATAGATAGGGGGATGTATTTGATATAGTTAGGATTTATTTTAAATTAAATAGATTGTATGTTAGATAGATAGGGGGTATTTGATTAGGACTATATGTAATATATTATATGTAATATATTATATTTAATATATTATATTTAATATATTATATGTAATGTCATGTATTGTATGTAATGTATGTAATGTATTATATGTAATATATTATATTTAATATATTATATTTAATATATTATATGTAATGTCATGTATTGTATGTAATGTATGTAATGTATTATATGTATTATTGTATTGTGTTTATCTGTCTTTCCTTTTCAGGTGTGTAATTTTTTTTTTTTCTGTACTGTAGGTTTTTTTGTTTTTTGTACTGTAGGTTTTTTGTTTTCTGTGCTGTAGGTTTATTGTTTTTTGTAATTAGAGTGTTGGGGAGGTTTATTAGGGGGTAGGTAGTGTAGGTAGGTAGTGTAAGTGTTAAAAGATTAGTGTAGAGGGGGGTTAGTTTAGATTAAATGGTTTATTGGGGGTTATAGTGTAGTGTTTGTAGTTAGTGTCATGATGGTCCTTGAGGACCATCATGGCACTTATGTGGTTAATGTTGGGTTGTAACAGGCCCATAATGGTAATAATATACCCTTATGGGACTGATGGGGTTAAATAGAGCCTTATGGTGGTCTGTATTGACCACCATGAGTTAATGGGTTAATTTAGGCCTTATGGTGGTCTGGATTGACCATCATTACTTAATGGGTTAATTTAGGCCTTATGGTGGTCTGGATTGACCACCATGAGTTAATGGGTTAATTTAGGCCTTATGGTGGTCTGTATTGACCATCATTACTTAATGGGTTAATTTAGGCCTTATGGTGGTCTGGATTGACCATCATGAGTTAATGGGGTAATTATAGTTGCCTGGGGTTAATATTTTTAGTGCGAGTCCTTTCAGGACCTTTACGGTCCTTTGAGGACCCGCGAGGCGGGAAATTTAAAATTGAATTGCAGCAGGGTCACGATCGGTGCCGATCGGGGCCCCCCGCTGCAGGGGGTTTATATGGGGACACTTCGGGGGTCCCGATGGGGACCCCCAGCATAGAGGGGGGTTAATTTTAAGTGCCGCGGCCGGGATTGGGTAATAGTGTGCCGCGGCCCCTTTAAGGAGCCGCGGCGGGGAATTTAAAAGTTTTAAATGCTGCGGGGGGCCTGATCTATGCAGATCGGGGACCCCCCCCTGCAATGGGTTTATGTGGGGACACTTCGGGGGTCCCGATGGGGACCCCCAGCATAGAGGGGGGTTAATTTTAAGTGCCGCGGCCGGGATTGGGTAATAGTGTGCCGCGGCCCCTTTAAGGAGCCGCGGCGGGGAATTTAAAAGTTTTAAATGCAGCGGGGGCCTGATCAGTGCCGATCGGGGACCCCCGCTGCAAGGGGTTAATGTGTGGGGGCTGCGGGGGTTCCTATGGACCCCTGCAGCAAGGTGTTCATGTGAGGACACTTCGGGGGTCCCGACAGGGACCCCCGCATTGAGGGGGGGTTCATTTTAGGTGCCTGGGGGGGGTTTGGAGTACCCCCCACGGCAATGCTTATGTGGGGGACTGCCGCGGAGGTCCCTTTTAGGACCCCCGCAGCACTTGATGAGGAGTGGGAGCCTGCGATATCATCTCGCAGGCTGTCACTCCTCATGTACATTTACGCAGTGTAGATACGTACGGCCCTGCTGCGTAGCTCACACGTTGCTCGCAGCAGGGCTAATTTAATAGCATTGTAAGTTAGAGAAACTTTGCAGTACGTAGGGCTTAAGTAGAAGCCTCTTATTTACGAGGCTGGAATTTAATAGGGCCCTAAATTAGCACAAAATTCATAATTAGTTGTTTTCTTCTCACTGGCTGAGAAAGCTACGTGGGAGGCAGCCATGATACCGACAGCTGATTGGCTATGACACAATTCCACACAGCTCATTGGCTAGGACGCTCTGCCTACATACGTGCCTTGGGCGTGAGGCTCATTCAATATATTTCGAATGTCATTTGAATAACAAATATACAAAATTCCTCAATAAAAGGATTTGATATGAGACGTCCAATCACACACGGTATTATACAAACTGCCATATACCTTTAAAGTGCCAGATCGCAACATACGTTAAAATATCAGCCCATGGTGCTATGTCCCACATCCTGGTGCCCACCAAGTCTCCATTTTGCATGTGAAAGTATTCAGAGCCTTTCGAGACAGCAGTTCCAGTCAATCACCATGCAAATAAATATAGTTCTCTTTGCAAGGCTGTGTTCACAAATAGGAACACTTACCATAAGCCGGGGGTGGTGCAGTTGTTGCATGCTTATATTAATAAAGATAATAAATTATGTACTTAACAGTTTTCTTGCTGATATAATGCGAAAACAAATGGGTTAGTAATTTATCACTGAACAATAGAGGTGAAGCACAGCAACAAGATATCAGTTTGCATATACAAATCTGTTTTATTAATACCCTGTTACTTCCTATTTTGTTATCAACAAGCCGTTAATAATATTTTGCATTGTCTCCTGGCAGAACCTTCAGATACTTTGGGCATTTGAGCTTGCAATATTTTGATGCAGTTAGTAAATTTATATTGCACAGTGGACATCTCAAATGGCACTAAGTGCTGCTATGGTCCTCGGTCCTTGCCCATAGAATAGAAAATGTTCCTCAACCCAGTTGTATTGCTCATCTTACTACTACGAGTAGTGATGTACAACAAGCTTATTTTTGCTTCACTTCCCATAAGCACTCCCTCCTCACAAGACAGACTACCCGGAACTGTTTTAATGGATAATAAATCAAATATGTATTCCATTTCTTTACAAGTACTATAAAGATATGGGTATAATACATTTACTACTGCAAAAATTAAAAGGATGCAAAACAATATGCTTTGTAAACTTTTTGCACACATACAGATCGAAGACTTATTTGCTTTGCATTTTTTATATAGATTTCTATATAATGCAACAAGTATTGCACATATCTGCTTAAACTAAGAAACTTCAAAATAGGAAGCATTAGATGCTGGAAAAAATCGTCATAAGAGAACAAGCAACTATATAACAAACAGGGTAATTAATTGATCTTTGTTGTTTTATCACACAGAAAAAAATAAACAATCTTGCAACAAGGTTTCACGTGTGTAATAATTTGCCATGTCACTCATGTAGAAAGGTTACGAGAAGATGTTTGAACTAGTCAAATTTAATAGATCAGTTACATCAAATATGTTGCATATTCATACTCAACTCATGGGTATATTTACTAAATACGAGATTGGTGTAAATCGCTCATCAATTAGGTTAACAAGCTATATCCAAACAAATACCGTAATATAACCAAGCCGACAACAGCTGCACATCCATTGTCATTCAATACTATCATTTGTATATAAATATATATTTAACACTCACACTGCAGGCACTCAGCACCTGCTTGACCTCTCCATGCATGTACTCGGCACAGCAGCAGTTGGGTCCAGCCCCCTTGCACCCTACCAATTTCATCTTTCTCATTTTTAGAATAAGGCACAGCTGTGATCTACTTAATAGAGTCTCAAAATTTTCCAGTGCAGAGATGTTGCTCTACCCTGCTCCATTAGCCTTGGTTGGTTGGAACGTAGAGTAGAATATGGGGTAAGGGTCCGCAAAATTTCTCAGCCCCTGAAGGATGGAAGAGCCATCTCATGCCAAACCTGTGCAGTGATAAAAGTGCATGGGGTGGTGAAGACTGGTTGAGTTCCACCCATCCCACCCAAAACAACGATGAAAGGAGTTTGAGAGCATTACGTGACTCCAAATCTCAGAACACACCTATTAAAAGAAGCAAACATTCAGTACGCAAATAAGTAAAAAGGATGTGTATAACGTGCAAAATAAAAAAACGCAGCACAATGCAGTGTGGGGCATCAGAATGGGCTCATATTCAGTCAGAAATTGGGCTTAGCAGACTAGAACATATCAAACAAATAGCAGACTACAATAGCGTTAAGTGAATGACTGGCTAATGGGTCTGTAGGTTACTGGTACATGGAGGTTAACCAAGAGATGTAAAATACATTAGTGCTTAGCAGGACAGTGTTGCAGCCAATGTGCAGGAGATGTCTGTTGTGGTTTAGAACTCCTTATTACAGTAAATGGTCAGTACTTTAGATTTAAAGCATAATACATTACAATATAGATTATATAAAATAAATATTGATAGAGCTGCACAATATTTATCTCTTATGTAGTCTCAGTGCTTTATGTATTCAAAGTGACATTCAAGTCTTAGTTGATAATGCTGTATGTATGTGTACTTGGTTTGTGCCTCTGGTGAGGTCACACCTGAAGGGAAGGTAAGATCATAGGATGGAACACCGGCTTTTGGTACTTTTGTCACTACCTCTATGCTCAGCTTTTTCATTTGATTGCTTTTCACTACAACTGCTTCCCTCAACCACATTATCCCCTAAATGGTGAGCTCCCTGCTGTTCATTTATTTGAATGTGCACCCCATGACTCTGTTCTTTGTCCGGTTTCCTTTTATTTCTCACACCTGCTTGGTGCTGCCCTGCTGCCTCCATCTCTGAAAGACTGTAGGCCATGGCGAGCTGAAGATCCTCATCCTCTTCATCACTATCTGCCACCAAATATGTTTGTGGCACAGTGTGCGAGCTCTGAGTGGGCTGGGTAGATTCTTGTTCCCTGGCACTGGGGGAATGCCGAGATTCATGCTCCCTCTTGCTCATCTCTAGTGCTAATGCCAGCTCATCCTCAACACCTGAAAGAGAAGCAGAGACTAAGGGTTAGATTAAAAACTATTCTTCTATTGTTATTAGTCAGGGTACCCTAGTGTGTACACTGAAGGGCTGAAGCTATGGTTTAGATATTGGAGTAAATCAGACTAGAATGACAATATCATACGATAGGCAAGTTAAATAATTACTTTTAGCATTTATTTTTTTTTACACCAAATACATTTTGAATTAAAAGTAAATATATGCCCATTTTGGGGAGAAATGTCCACAGAGATTGGTTGTTACATGGGTTATTAACTTGACAGTATAAAAATCAAGCTTTCACATTTTATTCTGTGGGAAATTCCAAATTGCACAGGCTACCATTTAGGTTATGTACACTTCTGACTGAACCACAGTTCTACACAAGGGAAGAGAAAAGGAATTCACTGCAAAAAAAGAGGCACACAAAATAAAACATTTCTATTCCTAACATTCATAGAATGTTTTAAACATCACAAAAGTGTTCTGTATGAAAAACATTACAATTTCTAGACGTAAAGAGCTTTTTTTCTATTTGAAAGTATCACACAATGATATAAATTACAACTTTGTTTTTGTTGGGGGATGAGATATGTGCTGATAGAGGGGGCACAGATCCTCTCCTCCAAAACATGGGTAAATCTGTCTGTGCTTTACCACTGATGTTTAAATCAAAGTGGGTTACCTACACCTGAAGAAAGCAATATGTCTATAAATAGTGTTTCTCTTGAAATAGATATTTGTAAGTTAGCATTACACAGAAATAGTGAGAGTAATATAACTGTGACACTGATCCATCTATTAAATGACACTTAGTTTAGAAAATGTACATTAACAGTGACAGACAGATAAGACTGCATTAAGAAATGTTTAAAAGCCCAGAGAAATAGGGGCAACCAAAACAAAATGGGAAGACACATTAAGAAGTGACAGTAAAGTCAATCTGCTCGGAATTATCAATTATTATTTTTATTGCCTAAGGGAGCACAGCTAATTAACAAGATTTGCACCCAGCTTTGTTTTATTGGACAGCTCCAGCTAGAGGGGGAATAAATACTTTCCTCAGAATCTGATTTGTATTTGCTTAATGTTTGTATTTATCTTCAATCATTGTCTCATGCAAATAAATAACAAAAAGCAAAAAAAAAAAAAAAAAAAAACGTTTTCATTATTTAAAACATTTTGTTTTAAAAGCTACTTTCTGTATTCTTTAAATTGTTTTGAAAGTTCTACCGGAGTAATTTCTGCAATTAAAGGAACTCCATCTCCTCAAATTCAAGTTCTTTTTAAGTTATTTTTTTTAAATATGAAAAAAAAACTAGCTTTAGATTGAACTAGTCATTTTTCTAAAGTGTCTCATTCGATTATTGTCTCTGTGGTGGTAAACAAAATGTACCCCAATGTTATGCAGTTAGATCTTCTCTACCAGCCTTACCAAGTACTCTAGGGCACACAATAATATACTGAGCAACATAATAGAACAAAGGGACCACAAAATAATGCTGAATATGTAAGGATTTACTGTAGAGAAAAAGAACTAGTACAAATATTAGACAAGTTTTAAGATGAAACAAAGATTTTGTTGGGATGAATGTGTCCCTTTAAATCACAAGAAGTTAATCTAATAAATTGTTTCATAGCACAGATAACTACAGGCTCCAACATATAGCAGACTGTAGTTATGTCTGCCATAACCAGTCTTGTGGAATAAGACTATATATATATATATATATATATATATATATATATATATATATATTATACAGTGGATATAAAAAGTCTACACACCCCTTTTAATATGTCAGGTTTCTGTGCTGTAAAAAAAACAAAGATAAATAATTTCAGAACTTTTTCCACCTTTAATGTGACCTATAAACTGTACAACTCAATTGAAAAACAAACTGAAATCTTTTACGTAGAGGGAAGAAAAAATATAAAAATAAAATAATATGGTTGCATAAGTATGCACACCCTTAAACTAATACTTTTTTGAAGCACCTTTTGATTTTATTACAGCACTCAGTCTTTTTGGGTAGGAGTCTATCCGCATGGCACATTTTAACTTGCCAAGATTTTCCCACTCTTCTTTGCAAAAACACTCCAAATCTGTCAGATTGTGAGGGCATCTCCTGTGCACAGCGCTCTTCAGATCACCCCACAGATTTTCAATCGGATTCAGGTCTGGTCTCTGGCTGGGCCATTCCAAAACTTTAATCTTTTTCTGGTGAAGCCATTCCTTTGTTGATTTGGATGTATGATTTGGGTCGTTGTCATGCTGAAAGATGAAGTTCCTCTTCATGTTCAGCTTTCTAGCAGAAGCCTGAAGGTTTTGTGCCAATATTGACTGGTATTTGGAACTGTTCATAATTCCCTCTATCTTTACTAAGGCCCCAGTTCCAGCCGAAGAAAAACAGCCCCAAAGCATAATGCTGCCACCACCATGCTTCACTGTGGGTATGGTGTTCTTTTGGTGATGTGCAGTGTTGTTTTTGCGCCAAACATATCTTTTGAAATTATGTCCAAAAAGTTCAACCTTGGTTTCATCAGACCATAACACCTTTGCCCACATGCTTTTGGGAGACTTCAGATGTGTTTTTGCAAAATATTGCCTTGCTTGGATGTTTTTCTTCGTAAGAAAAGGCTTTCGTCTTGCCACTCTACCCCATAGCCCAGACATATGAAGAATACGGGAGATTGTTGTCACATGTACCACACAGCCAGTACTTGCCAGATATTCCTGCAGCTCCTTTAATGTTGCTGTAGGCCTCTTGGTAGCCTCCCAGACCAGTTTTATTCTCGTCTTTTCATCAATTTTGGAGGGAGCTCCAGTTCTTGGTAATGTCACTGTTGTGCCATATTTTTTCCACTTGATGATGACTGTCTTCACTGTGTTCCATGGTATATCTAATGCCTTGGAAATTCTTTTGTACCCTTCTCCTGACTGATAGCTTTTAACAATGCGATCCCTCTGATGCTTTAAAAGCTCTCTGTGGACCATGGCTTTTGTTGTGGGATGCGACTAAGAACATTTCAGGAAAGACCAACTCGAGCAGCTGAACTTTATTTGGGGTTAATCAGAGGCACTTTAAATGATGGCAGGTGTATGCTGACTGACTTATGCAACCACATTATTTTTATTTTTTATTTTTCTTCCCTCCACCTAAAAGATTTCAGTTTGTTTTTCAATTGAGTTGTACAGTTTATAGGTCACATTAAAAGGTGGAAAAAGTTCTGAAATGATTTATCTTTGTCTCATTTTTTTACAGCACAGAAACCTGACATTTTAACAGGGGTGTGTAGACTTTTTATATCCACTGTGTATATATATATATATATATATATATATATATATATATATATATATATATATATATATATATATATATATATATTTGCAGATCTGGCTGCATTTAACCCTGCTACCTGTTCTTGATTCCTCTTTCAAGCTCTATATTTACAATATTTCATACCTGAATGGGATTACTTTTATACTCCCTGCCCTTCCTCCGCTGAGTTTTACTTCTTGCCCTTTCCTGCACTCTCATCTTCCGAGTTCAAGAAGCTGCTCAGTCCTGTAACTTTGCATACTGTTGGGAAACATCTCAGTGGTGTCACCTTTAATAGTACATAGAATTTCAAACGAAACTCACAAGACATCAGCCAAAGGCTAAAGTATTGAAGAAAGCAGAGATGAAACTGCTGCTAGGCTTTCTAATAAGCTGACCCTTTGGCCATGAGGTCTGCTCATTGTAAATAGCCAGTGATGAATTTTTTGAGAATATAAAAACTGTGGCTTCTGTTGCATGTATTCGCTGTCAGCCACAGAAGAAAAAAAAATAAAGTAAATCTAGTGACTGACTTTCAGACCCAAAGAAGAGGACATAGAAATTTTATTTCTCAGTAACAGACTTCTCCTGCTTGTTAGTCCATCAGGACCCATGATTTGTATTGTTAACAGTCTTCAGATTTGTGGTTCTTATTCAAGGGCTTCTCCTTACCGTTCACAAAGATGGACTTGAGCTTCCCATCCTCCTCCACTTCTACACGTTCTTGTCCATTATCCATTATTCTGTATGAAAAGAAAAAAGTCACAAGTTACATACATACGGTACATAAACTAGGATACTACAACAAAGCTGAAGGAGTACTAAAGACAGAAAAATAAGAACACATAAGCTAAAAAAATAAAAATAAATCTTATATAAATTTTAATTTTTTTCTCTTACTCACAGATCAAGCTTTTTTCTCTCTGACCTGATGTGACTGCACAGGAGGAAAACTGGAATGAAGTGCTATTTATCCGCTTTGCAGCGCGGACTTCTTTTTTCTCCTTCTACACCATTTGATGGACTCCCTCGTGTTTCAGTTTCTCTTCTAGGAATGCTAATAAAAAAATGAGTGAGAACTGTACTACGACTAACAGCAAAATGTACCAAAACTACCATAGACATCATGATGAGATGCCTCGTGCAGTCACTTCAGGACAGAAATAAAAATATATCTGTAAGTAAAAGAAAAAAAAAATATATATAACTTTCCCTCTAGACATAAGTGACCGGAGAACGTATGGATTAGAGCTGCTTTGGTTTAGAAAAGGAGGAAGTATGGTTTAGGGATGCCTTAGTCACCCCATACGTGAGGATGTTACTGTAAGTGGGTGGGTACTGTATTATTGCTTATAAAACTTTCCTCTCAGCCAGTGCTTTAGAGGTATGTGGAAGTTTCCCTGTTTGTAGCTTTTTCTAATCGAACGCATACTGCTTCTGTCAGAAACACACATTACATTGATTCATTCTATACACACACTTATTTTAATAAAAGTGCAGAAATCCAGAGCCGCACTGGCTGAGAACTTACTTGCAGTTGCAACAGAAAACTACAGATCCCATAGTTTGCTGCAGAGACTGAATACCCAGGCTTTGCAACAATGTTGTAGCTGCCTGTGATTGGCTACAACAAATTCTGAATTTTGTGCTTTACATGACTGCTCAATGATGTTTGCTCGCTAAAGAACCAGAAATAACAAGTTTAGTGAGTCAAATAATTGTAGAGGGGATTGCAGATGATGGTGCAGCTAAGTATTCTCAATGGTGACCTACAGCTACCAAGCAGCAGCTACCCAGGAAAATCTGCAACCCTTTCAGGGAATTGCATATAGCACAAACCTATTCTGCATAGCAGGTGACCCATGTTCTGTAGGTCTGTACACTGGTAAGTCTTGAGCCACATGCTGTGACAAACTCCGGAAAGACTGAATGCCAACAAAAATAAGGAATACAAAGGATCATCAAACAGCTTAGCGCAACAGAAATTAAGTCATTACCCTGAAGAGCTTACAATCTACAAGAGGCATGAGCCATCTATTAATGTTAGGATTTGTTTGTGGAACAATGCAACACAATCAAGCAGTGAAGCAAATACAAGTTTTAGTTTGCAAAAAACAAAAAATAATATGTGCTGTGGAAGTCATACTTAAGAAGACTTACACGCATTTTTTTTATTGTCACTTGTGGCAATTTCACATCTGGACTTGCTGAATGTGGCTGCACGGTGTAAATGAGGACATGTTCTTAGGAAAGCACCTCGGTTAAAATGCGGTAGGCGCTTAACACAAATACAACACACACACTTTCGAGGCAATACGCTTTTGTTTAATTCTGTCCCCACATTGAATTCTGGGGCAATTTGAAGAATCATTACATGAAGGAAACATTCAAGGTAAAGAGAGTCTATACCAAAAAAAATGCAACCAAAAAGGACTGAATGAAACATAGGGTTCGATTACATGGTTCCAAAAGAAATCTTGAAAATTAACTAGTGACACAGGGAGACACGTAGCTATTACATTCCTCTGACAGCAAACCCTACCAAATAAACCATTATGAGTTATCACTACGTACAACCTATTCTTTACTCCTACTGCAGATTTTACCTTAATTGTGATTACTTTGCTCATTTAAGTAATCTGTGCTCACAGGAAGTCTAAACCCTATGTGTAAACTCAACCTCCCACAGCACCAGCTAAGCCCCTACTGACAGATGTTATATGATAAGTAACAGCTCTCATTAGATTGGGACCCTCATAGTCCCTATACCTTACAGTGGTCCATATGGACCACTAATGGCTATCACATGGGTCACTATAGACCATGATGCTTCCAATACATCATCTACAACATAAGGGCCCCTATGGCACATAACATTATCTACCTAACTATGGACCCCCATGGTTTCCTAACCACAAGCACAAGGGACTTTATGGACCTCTGTGGCACACTAACCCCAAACATAGGGGTCCTTATGGAGTCCCACGGCCCTTTCCCACATGGGGGTTCATGATTTTAAAAAAATAATGGTAACGGACCTCCTAATCTGAAGAGCCCCTACCCTGAAAACCAATTTTTCGAAAGCGTCCTGGCCTTGTGTGCTGTTTTTCTAGGCTTCTGTTAAAATATTAAAAACTTGGTAACCAATCAGAGAAGTAGTCTACCACCCCCTTAACCAATTAGTTAAAATTTTAACCAACCAGAAGGCAGGGACTGCAAACTTTCGATTCCGATTGGTTTGATAATCTCCGTTAGCTTTTATTTTTTGTGGGATGGCCCATTCCATAGGCTAAAGAGAGGATTAGAGGGTCCCTAGGGACACCCGTGGTAAATGGGTTAATGTTAGGTGCCATGGGAGTCCACAGTGCTCCTTATGGAGACAGGTAGAGGCCGACTGAGGGTCCATAGGAACCCCATGTCAGATTCTGTGTTGGGTGCATGTGGGTTAATAGTGTACATGTTAGGTAGTGGGTAGCATTACTTAGTGTTGCTATGAGACTACAGAGTTCCAGACTCTGGGTCTCCTATACTTAAGGTAGGTTGTGAGAGCTACATGCAGTGCCTCCTTGGTGAGAGTCCGTAACTTGTACGTTTTTGTGGCAGCCATGTAGTAGCTTCAGGAATCAAAATCAAGCCCTTAGGAAGCATGCTCTTAAGGATGTATGAAGTCTTGTCCCCTACAATATTGACAATTACCAGCTACATTTATGTATCTAACGTCTTACGACACACAAAACAAATTAATCATCATCTGAACATCATCATCAGAGTTAAATAATAAAATTGACTCTTGTATGAGACCAATGACGGCTTGCAAATTGCATGCAAAGGTTGGGCAATCTTTGCATCAGACAGATGATCAAAAAGATGAGAATCATTAACGCTGAAAATATTATAGGGATATGGATGCAGAGAGAAGCTCAAGGAGTTTCTTTTAAATTATGTCTGTATGATTACAAGAGGAAGTCCCATTCTCCAATGGGTTATACAAATTTGCCAACAACTATTCTCTAACTAAAGTGGAATGACAAGAGGTGAAAGAACCTAATGAGGCAAGGCACAAAGGAGAAGATTCACTAGTGCAGCAAGATCATTATGAATAAAGCAACCAATATCTTTAAAAAAAAAGATAGTGGTCAAAAAATAACTTCTGCTTACTACTATGTGTTGATCTGTTAGTTACCAAAAAAAAAAGGATAAATCAAGCTATTTTAAAGAAATATGTTAACATATTTTATGTAATGGTTTGTTGATCAGACCACTTCTGGATAGCTCCCATGTTGTGGTAAAGGGGCTTGTATACCTCAATGAACCTGTGAGCTATACCATGTAGGGTCACCCCAAGATGGGTAAGTCATAGCAGAGAAGTCAGACAAATTGCAGTCCACTGGAGAAGAAACTGGAAATCCACTCCAGTATCTTTACCATGTAATCCCTATGGATAAGGTCACGAAGAGTCAGACATGGCTGAACGACTAGACAACAACAACAACAACAACACTTTGATCAGAAATCATTTTTGGGTCTTTTAATCTGGAACAGAAGGAGTGCTAACTTTATACAGAGCAAAACATTTCAACTGGGATAATCCAGTCTTTTCCCCAAGAGTATAGTACGGCAGCATAGTCTTGGTCAAAGGAGATGCTGACCAGTGTAAAGCCGCCACATTCACAACTTAGACAGAAACCCCTGTTGACCTATTTAGCTTTACACTACACAACATATATATCTTACAACATGCTTACATACCTTTTATTTTTATAGTGTCTTAGACGACACATCATGATCCGTCAACTACCACATGGAGATTTAACAGAGAAGCCTGATACTCAGGAGGAGTACACCAAAGTCTCTCAAACAATTAGCTGCGATTGCACTGCCTTAGATTTACAGAATACTATTCAGCAAGTTGACATACAGTGAATACTACTCAGCAAGTTGACATATAGTGCCTTGCAAAAATATTCACCCCCTTGACTTTGTACCTATTTTGTTACATTACAGCCTTAAATTTAATGTTTTGTTAATCTGAATTTTATGTGATGGATCAGAACACAATAGTCTAAGTTGGTGAAGTGAAATGAGAAAAATATATACATAAAACTATTTTTTAGAAAAGAAATAGAAAAGTCACATAATTAGTGAAATTATGTCCACCTGTGTGTCACATGATCTGTCATTACAAATACAGACCTTTTTTGAAAGGCCCCAGAGGCTGCAACACCTAAACAAAAGGCACCACTAACCAAACACTTCCATGAAGATCAAGGAACTCTCCAAACAAGGAAGGGACAATGTTGTTGAGAAGTACAAGTCAGCGTTAGGTTATAAAAAAAATCCAAATCTTTGATGATCCCCAGGAGCACCATCAAATCTATCATAACCGAATGGAAAGAACATGGCACAACAGCAAACCTGCCAAGAGACGGCTGCCCACCAAAACTCACGGACCGGGCAAGGAGGGCATTAATCAGAGAGGCAGCACAGAGACCTAAGGTAACCCTGGAGGAGCTGCAGAGTTCCACAGCAGAGACTGGAGTATCTGTACATAGGACGACAATAAGCCGCACGCTCCATAGAGTTGGGCTTTATGGCAGAGTGGCCATAAGAAAGCCATTACTTTCAGTAAAAAAACAAAATGGCACTTTTTGAGTTTGCGAAAAGGCATGTGGGAGACTCCCAAAATGTATCTAGGAAGGTGCTCTAATCTATGATACTAAAATTGAACTTTTCAGCCATCAAAGAAAACGCTATGTCTGGCGCTAACCCAACACATTACATATCCCAAAGAACACCATCCCCACAGTGAAACATGGCGGTGGCAGCATCATGCTGTGGGGATGTTTTTCAGCAGCAGGGACTGGGAAACTGGTCAGAGTTGAGGGAAAGATGGATGGTGCTAAATACAGGGATATTCTTGAGCAAAACCTGTACCACTCTGTGCGTGATTAGAGGCAAGGATGGAGGTTCACCTTCCAGCAGGACAATGACCCCAAAAACACTGCTAAAGCAACACTTGAGTGGTTTAAGGGGAAACATGTAAATGTGTTGGAATGGCCTAGTCACAGCCCAGACCTCAATCCAATAGAAAATCTGTGGTCAGACTGAAAGATTGCTGTTCTCAAGCGTAAACCATCCAACCTGAAGGAGCTGGAGCAGTTTTGCAAAAAGGAATGGGCAAAAATCTCAGTGGTATGATGTTGCAAGGTCTTAGACACTTATCCAAAGCGACTTGGAGCTGTGATTGCCGCAAAAGGTGGCTCTACAAAGTATTAACTTTAGGGGGGTGTATAGTTATGCACATTGACTTTTTCTGTTTTGTCCTAGTTTTTGTTAGCTTCACAATAAAAAAATAAAAAAACATCTTCCAAGTTGTAGGCACGTTCTGTAAATTAAATGATGCAAATCCTCAAACAATCCATGTTAATTACAGGTTGTGAGGCAACAACACAAAAAATGCCAAGGGTGATGAATACTTTTGCAAGCACTGTAATTCATAAACTGAGCCACAGATCGGACTGGTTCAACTCATGAAAGGCTTCAATGCCTACAAGAAGAATAGGACATAATCCCCTTAGTACATACTGCGCTTCACTATGGCCTGAACAGAAAATAAAAACCTATATATTTACCGGAAAAAAAAAAATAATGGCATACAAGAATCGACAAACACATCAAGAATTTAAAAACAAATGCACTGAAATAAAAAAAGAAATGTAATAAACCAACCAATAAGATGCCACACATGTAAGCCCGATCTAAATACTTCCTCTCTCCACTCCCAATTTTTTTTTACCGGGAGAATTCCAAGTTGGCATCTAAGTCAATAATAGATAATTTCCCTAGACGCATTTTCTAGTTCAATTCCTTGATTATATGGGATTTAGCAACTTAGGTTTCCCACTACAAAGGGTAATTAGCAAGTGGTGGAAACATTTGTACCATAGCATAGTTTTTAGTTTATACAAGAAAAAAAAAAAAAAGATATACAAGTGAAAAACAGAGATTACCTTTTAGTAGTTATCCTTTTGCCATCCACAAACTTTGTTGTAGTGGAAACAGAGCAGTAATTTCCAGGGCTTCCACACCCTTGATTTGAAAAGGATGAAAAGGAGGAGAATGCTGAAACAAAGTAAAATGCATCGGGGAGAACGTTAGCAAGGAGAAGAGGGAAACATAGACCAAGAGCAATAAAGCACATGATATTATGTCTTACCTCTATCAGGCGGAAAGGCGCCTGCAAAGAATGGTGAAGAACGAGCTAGTCGTGCACCTTCACCATGATGATTAGAGAACATACCAAAATCATCTGTTGAAGGAAGAGAAATAAACAGAGTGGACATTCTATACAGTTTAAGCATTTTTTGTTAGCATTCAGTGACATATTAGGAACATACCAAAGAGATCAGAAAAAGGATCTCTCCCACCAAAGAAATCCCGGAACACTTCATCTGGACTGCGGAAAGTGAAGCCAAACCCTTCAAATCTGGAATTAGAGGTTCGTCTGCCAGGATCTATAAACAAGAGGGAAAAAAAGCAAGATGTAAATCAATCAAGAGTTAATAGAAAGTTAGAGGTGTCTATCAGGGTCTTATAATACTTTAGCTGTCTCCTTTATATTCTAAAAATACTCACTTAATGCTACCAATGCCCAATGTGTACATCCTCATTATTTAAAAATCAAACTTGCAATATGTTTTTGAAGAAATAAAAATAATGTGAAAAATTGGATTTACAAAAAATAAAAAAAATAACACACATACATACATATATATATATATATATATATATATATATATATATATATATATATATAAATATATATATATTTACTTACAAAATTCATTACCAATTATCATATTTATTATAGTCTTATGATATGTCTCCCATTTTACAGTGCCAATTGGGAAGGTATCCTAAAAACTAAAAGCAACTGGGTTTATTTCAAAAGTAGAAAGCAATGGACCAAAAAAAGACTATGGGCCTCATTCAATTGGCCAAATCGCAATGACTTGAACCCGTAATGTAGCCCGGATATTCAATTGGCTACATTTAGCGACTAGCATTCCAGTTGCGAGTAACAGGCTCAAAAGCACTGTGGTTGTCAAAAATGTAACTCCGTCTTATCTCCTCCATTGTTTTTTCAAGCCTTTAAATGTTACCAGTGCTAAAGAAGCAAAATTGATACTCAATTACAAAAATTCAACAAGCCCGCAATTGCCTTCAATCCTGTAAATCACAAATTTATCAAAAAAACATACAAGTACTAGATAGGACTCGCAAGTGGGTTAAACACCTGTTCGTATAGTTGCAGCAGCAAATAAACACACAGTACTGTACTTTAAAATACTGGGAAAGCAATGAAAGGCATTAGAATTAATAGCATAACAGTCTCAAGCTCGCAAATCTGCAAATATAGAAAAGGAAGTAGAAAAATATAGAAAAGGAAGGGACAGTGAAGGGGAAGCTGCACAGCATGATCATTGCAATTGGATGGTAGGGGTGATATGCAGAGACCGATGGAAAGTTACAGACTGAGGAATGACAGTGTGTGCAAACGAATCAACAAGTAACCAACTCACCTGCACCTGAGACACCAGCTTTACCAAAACGATCATAAGCATCTCGTTTTTTCTCTGGAAAATATAAAAAAAAGTAGTAGTGACAGATAATTACGTAACATGCAGCTGGGAAATTTACAGATTACCATGCCTTGGTAGGGCTTACTTGATCCCACCATGTTTTAATATAGGGGGCTTTTTATTTAGGAGAATTGTAATAAAGCACAATAAACTACACCACGTTTTGTTCACAAAAACAATTTAAAAAAAAAAAAAATAATTGAAAGTTCATCATTTATTAACACTTCACAAATAAACATATTTGGAATTAAAAATATATATATTTTATTATTATGTCAGTTTCACTATACAACATCAAGAGTAACACACAACCAAGTATTTAAGAGATTATTACATATCAGGAAAGAAAAAAAAAATCACATTGCCTAGGATCAAATGCTCTAATGCATTGAGAAACACACACACACACACATATATATCATATATATAGTTGTGAGCATGCGGTCTGTTGCTAACGCTTGCGGGCTCGCGAAGCGAGGGCCGCAGATGCTGGCATGGAGCCCTAAAGGCGCTCCTTGCCAACAACTGTGGACCTCGCAAAATTTACATGGTTACGAAAGCAAAATACGAAACACGTTACGACCCATTACGACTTCGCAAAAAACGTCCGAAACACGTGCACATGAAAACATGAAAAACACAATAAATACAGACAACAAATACATAAAAAGCTTACCTACAGCAAGGGGGGCACCCAGGACCTCGAAAACTGAAGTTACACCTCAATTTAACTCCAAATAAAAGAGTTTAGACACTCAAAAATCCCCTAAGCGAGAGAAAAAAAAATGGCTGTCGAAAAAAACGAAAACGAGGCTAGCGGTCTAAAGACGCAAAACACCACCAAACACCTACGGATTTCCCGAAAAAGACGTACGAGACCCGAAAACAAGGACGCAACCCGTGCAACCCCAAAAACATTACGAACACAATAAATACACGCAACAAACACATAAAAAGGTTACCCACAGCAAGGGGGGGGCACCCAGGACCTCTGCAAGTGAAGTTACACCTTGATTTAACTCCAAATTTCGGAGTTTAGACACCCGAAAATCACCTAAGCGAGAGAAAAAATGGCTGCCGAACAAAAGGAAAACGAGGCTAAAGGACCCTAAACACGCAAAAAAACACCAAATTACGGATTTTCTGAAAAAGTGGGACGACATCCGAAAACAAGGACTCAATATCAGCCACAGCCGCATACCACACATTAGGCGCCATTTTAGAACAATAACTTATACAATCCGGAAGTACACAGCTACGCTAACGGATTTTCCTCGCGCACGCACACTATCACACTGCACACATTCATGACGCTTACACAGCAGCTCCACAGCACTAATGATGCAGCAACATGAAAAGAGATTGCCAGCTCTTCAACACAATGCTTCCTGTATATATTACTTCACAATAGGTAAAATATATTAAATTTCTTATTTTATGAATTATTCATTGCCATACCAAAAAAAAAACACCAACGCTGCTCATAGGACACAAACAACCAAGAGCCTTGCAATGAGCACCGAAGGATCTTAAAACACCAACAAAATTAATTTTGCACCCAAACAACATTACCTGCCTTACAATCTTATTGCCGTAATTTTTTGATGGGCAAGTCGCTAGTAATTTATATTTATATATATATATATATATATATATATATATATATATATATATATATATATATATATATATACACACACACATATATAAAATATGATGGATCATGCAAAAAAAAGTATTTTATTAAAGGATGGTGATCATATGAAGCCATTTATTATCACATAGTTGTTTGGCTCCTTTTTAAATCATAATGATAACAGAAATCACCCAAATGGCCCTGATCAAAAGTTTACATACCATTGAATGTTTGGCTTTGTTACAGACACACAAGGTGACGCACACTGTCAACTGACAATTAAAAATTAAACTGGCAATTAAAAATTAATTTCCCACACATGTGGCTTTTTAAATTGCAATTAGTGTCTGTGTATAAATAGTCAATGAGTTTGTTAGCTCTCACAGAGATGCACCGAGTAGGCTAGATTCTGAGCCATGTGGAGCAGAATATAACCAATAAAAATCTGTGTAACTAGGTAATGGAACTTCATAACTATGGAAAAGGATATAAAAAGATATCCAAAGCCTTTACAATGCCAGTCAGTACTGTTCAATCACTTATTAAGAAGTGGAAAATTCGGGGATCTCTTGATACGAAGCCAAGGCCAGGTAGACCAAGAGCCACAACTGTTTAGAATACAAAGAAAATCCCACAGGTAACCTCAGGAGAAATACAGGCTGCTCTGGAAAAAGACGGTGTGGTTGTTTCCAGGATCACAATACAACGATACTTAAACAAAAATGAGCTGCATTGTTGAGTTGCCAGGAAGAATCCTTTACTGCGCCAAGGTCACTAAAAAGCCCGGTTACAATATGCCCGACAACACCTTGACACGCCTCACAGCTTCTGGCACACTGTAAATTGGAGTGACAAGACCAAAATAGAGCTTTATGGTCACAACAATAAGCGCTATGTTTGGAGAGGGGTCAACAAGGCCTATAGTGTAAAAAATACCATCCCCACTGTGAAGCATGGTGGTGCCTCACTGATGTTTGGGAGGGGGAGCTATAAAGGCACGGGGAACCCTGTGAAAATTGATGGCAAGATGAATGCAGCATGTTATCAGAAAATACTGGCAGACAATTTGAATTCTTCTGCACAAAGGCTGCGCACGGGACGCTCTTGCCAACATGACAATGACCCTAAGCACAAGGCCAAGTTGACACTCCATTGGTTACAGAAGAAAAAGGTTAAGGTTGTACAGTGGCCATCACAGTCTCCTGACCTTAATATCATCAAGCCACTCTGGGGAGATCTCAAACGTGAGGTTCATGCAAGACGACCAAAGACTTTGCATGACCTGGAGGCATTTTGCCAAGACAAATGGGCAGCTATACCACCTGCAAGAATTAGGGGCCTCAGACAATTATTACAAAATCATTGATTCTAAAGAGGGCAATACACAGTATTAAGAACTATAGGTATGCAAAGTTTTGAACAGGGTAATTATTTTTTTTTTTCTTTGTTGTCATGTTTTGTTTTATAATTGTGCCACTCTGTAATCTACATTTGAATATGAATCCCATAAGAAATAGAATACATGTGTTTTGCCTCATGTTTACTTTAAAAATGGTCCATCATATTAGGTCCTGAATTTTTAGTGTTGAAGAATGTGATCATCTTTATTTCAAATGCCTTGCTCTCCTGGATGTTTTTTAAATTTCCTCTGAGTATTTTGATTTTTAGGTTTTGGATGGAGGGATCATTCTGGCTAAAATAGTGTCCAACTGGGGTACAATAACTGTTATCATTGTGGTTTCTTATTAAATGTTTCTGTTAATTCATCCTTAAGTGCAGTTTTTGTCTGGTTTCCCCAATGTAACAGCCTGTTTCACATAAAGTACATTGTATTATATAAACCACAGTGGAGGATGTGCATGTTTACGATCCTTTGATGTTATCGGTCTTATTATAATGAATGGCTGTGTCATCAATACAAATCTGTTGACATAACTTACAGGTACTTTTGTTACAGGGTTTAGTTCAATTTTTTCTATTCGGTTGTTCATTGGCCAATCTTCTGCTGAAAAGGTTTTTTTTCAGGTTTAGTGTTTGTTTAAATGCAAGGATGGGAGTTTGAGAATATATATTTTAATTGTGCATCTTCGGTTTTTAGTGGTTGCAAGACTTTGATTATTTTCTGTATTTTATCTAAAACTGGATGGTATGTGGTCACTACAGGTATACGTGAAGTAGTTTCTTTTGTTTTATATTTTAACAAGTGTTCACAGGGTATTTTAATGGTAGTGGTTATTTTCTGGGTGATAATACTTCCCTTCTGTTGGATAAATCCAGCCAGTGTTTTTTACATTTTTGTCATGGTCTCCATTGTTTAAACATATGCAATGGTATCTAATAGCTTGACTACAGATGATGGCTTGTGTGGGAGGGATGTAAACTGGAGCTGTGTAGGTAGCTGCTTCTGTCTGTGAGTTTCCTATATACAGATGAGTGGAGTGTGTTTTTTGTGATGGATATGGTAGTATAACCTGTTCTGTAGAGAAATTCATTTTAAGTTTTATAGATGGATGGAAAGTGTTGAAAGAACTGTGAAAGTCTCAGAGTTTGCTTTTTCCTTCTGTCCATATAATGAACAGGTCATCTATGTAACGGTACTATCTGTATGGTCTGTAAATGGATATAGACAAGAATGTTTTTTCCAGTTTGGCCATAAATAGATTGGCGTATTGTGGAGCTATTTTGATACCAATTGGCAGTCATCATCTGTAGGTAGGATTCTTTGCTAAAAGTGAAATAGTTGTGGATAAGGATGTATTCTATTTGCTTAGCAAAAACATCAGGGATATTATTTATGGTTTTAAATGTGTTTAAAGAAATTTAAAGCTTGCTGCAGTGCCATCTTTGTTTGGTAAGTTACTGTAAAGAAATTCTATATCCATGGTGACAAGTACTATGTTAGCAGGTAGGTCTTGTAACAATTGGTCTCCCTGAGTTGCCTGGTTAAAGTATTAACACACTAACTGCACAGATATCTGGCCTTGTTGAAAACATGCATAAACCATTAGTTAGTAACACCAGTAGCTATATACAAGTCACCATTGACTCTCAACAAAGTCAGTCAGATTAAATACCTACCTGCTAACACACTACTTGTCACCATGGGTGTAGAGTCTCTTTAAAGTAACATCCCACACAAAGATGGCACTGAGGAATGCATTACATTTCTTTCAATTTGGAGACCAGGGAAGTACTTGGAAGTCTTTGTCGTGCTCCTCCATGACAGCAATGGTTGATATATTTGCAGAATGCCTACATGTCACCTTATATACACACACACCAAGCGAGCTCACGACACATGCCATTTATCATTGCCTACACGCTGCATACCTCAAAAGTAGACAGTGGTCTTAATAATGTGACTAAACCCTGTGGAAACTATTATATTTTCATCCATCTTCCAAAAGAAGAAAGAGATCATCTTTAATATTTATGGTTTGTACCTGGTATAATAAGTTTAGAGTTACCCTTTAGTTCTAGGGAAAATGTATCAAAGCAGTGGATATAGCAAGCAGGCTGCAAAGTTTTAGCAATAGGTACTAGAAGTAGAATTAAGCCTGGTTACTTCATTATAATTCTATTCAGAGTAGTGTGTAAATTAGAAATATGTAATAAGGGTAAAAGGCTAGATAAGAAGCTACAAAATGAGTAAATTCAACAGGAAGATTGATAAAAATGTGATTTAAAAATAAAGAAAGAAATAAAAAAAGGACACCAAAAATGTCTTACTGTCTGATAAGACTTCATAGGCCTCGGCTATATCTTTAAATTTCTGCTCAGCATGTTCCTTGTTGTCTGGATTTTTATCAGGGTGCCAGCGTAGCGCCTGCTTCCGGTATCTGTGTGGAGATATAATTACATGAGGCTTTGATTCATTACATGTTATAGCATACATCTATTATCCCTAAACAACTTTTCAAACTTGGACAAACTTAAAATCACACTAAATACAGATGTAATAAAAACATAGGGTTATAATATAAAAAGATCTTTAGTTTATTACCTGAACTTAACCTGATTTTGCATCTACTTATCTAGTGCTCAATGAGCAATATTAACTGTAAAAATAAGGGCTCTTAATGGGTAATCTTATGAATATGCTCATTATTACACTAGAAAATTGCCCATCAAAAATGACGGGCATAAAATTGTAAGGCTGGCAATACTGTTTACCACACAATGTGAGGCTTTTGCTTCTCATCGCGAGCCCTTCGTTCATTGCGAGCCTCTCCCGCTTGCTGTGCTCATCGTGCCACACAAGGAGTGGCTTTGCAGCTCATTGCTGGCTTTGGCCAACCTGCCCTGTGTCTCCCCCTCCCCTGTGTCTCCTTCCCCCCAGGAGAGGGAGAGGGGGGGGGGGGTGGGAAAGGAAGAAGAGGAGAGGGAGAGAGGGGGGAAAAGGAGACACAGGGGTAACGGGAGAGGGGGAAAGAAGGAACAGGCGAGGGAGTGAGGGGGGAAAGACACGAGGGGGAAAGGGAGAAAGGAAAGGAGACAAAGGGGAGGGAGAGGGGGTGGAGACACAGGGCAGGTTGGCCAAGACAAGTGACAAGTGGCGGGTTGTCCAAGGCCAACAATGAGTGGCAAAGCCACTCATTGTGCGGCACGATGAGCACCACAAGCAGGAGAGGCTTGCAATGAGCGCCAAAGGTGATCATTGCAAAGCAGGAAAGTTGAAGTACACAGGGGGAGAAGCTCCCAATAAGCGCGGGGCTCGCGATGAGCAGCAAAAGCCTCACATTGTGTGGTAAACTGCATTGCCAGCCTTACAATTTTATTCCCATCATTTTTGACGGGCAATTTCCTAGTGTAATATAATATTGTGGTCCTCATACTGTTCTTTTGTTAGTTGGAGTGAGGTGCTTACCTTATATTAGAAAGAATAGAGGTATCCACTGGTAAGGATATCTACCCTCTGCTTTATAAATTAAACTAGCAACTTGCCCGTCAAAAATGAAGGGGCAATAAAATTTGAAGCCATGGGAATGCTGTTTGACAATGTAAACCTTTTTGTACTCGGATGACCTTTGGCGCTCGTTGCGAGCCCCGCGCTGAGCGCCTTCTGCGCTCATTGCGAGCCTCTCCTCTCGTCTACTTTTGCTCCTCTGAGCACCTTCGTCAATTATCAGAAAGAGAGATTTATATTTAATTATATTTAGTTAAGTAACAATAAATGAATTAGTTCTTGAATTAATATACTTTACCTATTTGTAATTAATATATCCAGCAATCAATAGCCTGAAGCACGAACAATCTGTTTGTTTGTTTTTCCGGCAGTATACAATGTACAGTTTGAGTGTTGGTGCCCTGATGATAAAGTGTAATGAATGTCCCAATTGTGCATTAGAAATAGGCTGTGTGCGCGAGGGAAATCCGTTGGTTTAGTTCTGTAAGACACCATTGTAGATTCGTAATGTTATTAATGTGTTACGCGTCTCGTGAGCATTTTCCGTCATTTGTAAGTGTATTTTGAAGTTCGTACATTCCTGTGTGAAAGTGCTATGCATTTGGCAGTGTTTTGCATGGTCTGAGGTTGTGTAGCCTCGTTTTCATTTTTTTTTTTGGGCTGCCATTTTTTTTTCTCTCTTAGGCGATTTTCCAGTGTGAAACTCGTGCAAATCGCCTTAAATTTGATGTTCCACCTCACTCCCAGACGTCCTGGCTGTTCCCCCGTGCTGTGTGTGATGTTTTTGTTGTATTTTTTTGTGTCTTTAATGTGTTTATATTGTTCTTTGCGGTTAACCTCGTATTTTTGCTATCTCGTATTTTTTTTTCTCAAAGTTTTGCGTCTTGTAATTTTTTTTTCTATGTCCCGCGTTTGTCAACTGCTTGCAGGCTCAGACGATCCCGCGTTTAGTAAGTGTTTGGTGGCTAAGTCCCACGTGTTCGAGGCGAGCAGTCAAAGAGCGCCTTTGGCGCTCATCGCCTTTGTGTTGCGAGTTTTAGTGCCTCAACGGCTTGCCTCGCTATACGAGGCTCGCAGCCATGAGCGCCCAAGTGCTCTGCATTAACAGCTCGCCTCGCAAGCGATGAGCGCCTTTGGCGCTCATCACTTAACTCGTAAGCACCGCGCAAAGCTTGACGACACCTCGTAGTTTGACAACTATTATATGTGATACCAATGAGCTAGCGTGTTAGACCGCTGAGGCCCGTGTACCGTATCATTGTTGTCGTGTGGTGATGTTGGCGCCAAAAATGAGGGAGCGCCAATAATGAGGGATCGCCGCAACGTCCGATTGATATATGGAGCTCATTAAAAGCATCCCTATCTTCGTTCCACTAGACAATCCTAATATAATTGCCATATATAAACTCAAGGAAGTCTTCTGGCTGGTATAAAGATGTTATAAATAGATCCTGATCTAATCTTGAAATTATAAAAAAAAAAAGTATTTAAATAACTAGTGTAATGGTATAGACCTTATGATACCCAAACTGCCCAGTTTAGGACTTCCAATCATATCATATTCAACTACCCAGGACATTTCATTTGCTATTACCACAAAATGTGAAACATGATGGATATAAATAGAATTATGGGCGAGTCATTTTATTATTTGAGAATACAAAATATATTCCTAAATGAATTATTTTAGTTCACTTATTATTTTTAAGCATGCTTAAAGCAACAATTGCTAATATGACAATATTTTTGATAATTTCACTGTGAGCATAACCATGTATGTATATGTAAAATGTATGTACAAACTTGTGTTTATTGTAGACTAGCGAACTGCCCGTCAAAAAATGACGGCAATGACGGCAATGAAATTGTAAGGTAGCTAATGCTGTTTGGTGTATAATAAATATGTAATACATTACTAAATGAATATACTGTACCTATTTTGAAGCATTGTGATGAAGAGCTGGCAATGTGTGTTGATGTTGCTGCAGCATTAGTGGTGTGGAGCTGCTGTGTAAGCATGCTGAATGTGTGCACTGTGTGGTATGAATATCCGTATGTCGTTTGTGGCGTTTTGCGAGTTTCTTGTGGTGTTTTGCGAGTTTAGAGTGCTGTAGCCTCGTTTTCGTTTTGTTCGGCGGCCATTTTTTCTCTCGCTTAGATTTTTTTTTAGTCTCTAAACTGTTTTATTTGGAGTAAAATCGAGGTCTAAGTTGCATTTTTGAGGTCCTGGGTGCTCCCTCTTGGTGTAGGTAATGTTTTTATGTATGTGCTGTGTGTATGTATTGTGTTTTACATTTTGTAATGTTCGCGAGTTGCGTCCGAGTGTTGCGAGGCCGTAATGTGTGTGAACGTGTGTCGTATGTTGTTTGCGAGTGTCGTAATGTGTGTGTCGTGCTGGGTTGCGACGTGAAGTTTGCGAGGGTCGCAGTTGCTGGCATGGAGCGCCTTCGGCGCTCCATGCCAGCAACTGCGGCCCTCGCTTTGCGAGGTCCTCAGGTGCTGGCATGGAGCGCCTACGGCGCTCCATGCCAGCAACTGAGGCCCTCGCTTTGCGAGGGTCCTCAGTTGCTGGCAAGGAGCGCCTTCGGCGCTCCATGCCAGCAACTGAGACCCTCGGGCAGTGCCCTCGCTTTGCGAGGGCCGCGGGCTCGCTACGCGAGCCCGCAGCGTTAGCAACAACTCGTACGCTCACAACTATATATGTGATAATTTATTCTAACAGAGGAAGCCGAGGAAATAGCGGTAAAACGCATTTTACTCTTTTTATATACAGTATATCACAAAAGTTGAGGATACCCCTCACATTTTTGTAAATATTTTATTATATCTTTTCATGTGACAACACTGAAGAAATGACCCTCTGCTACAATGAAAAAGTAGTAAGTGTACAGCCTGTATAACAGTGTAAGTTTGCTGTCCCCTGAAAATAACTGCCATTAATGTCTAAACCGTTGGAAACAAAAGTGAGTACACCCCTAACTGGAAATGTCCAAATTGGGCCCAAAGTGTCAATGTTTTCTGTGGCCACGATTATTTTCCAGCACTGCCTTAACCCTCATGGGCATGGAGCTCACCAGAGCTTCACAGGTTGCCACTGGAGTCCTCTTCCACTGCTCCATGATGACATCACAGAGCTGGTGGATGTTAGAGACCTTGCACTCCCACACCTTCCGTTTGAGGATGCCCCACAGATGCTCAATAGGGTTTAGGTCTGGTGACATGCTTGGCCAGTCCATCACCTTCTTTAGCTAACTAACCTCAGCTTCTTTAGCAAGCCAGTGGTCATCTTGGAGGTGTGTTTGGGGTCGTTATCATGTTGAAATACTGCCCTGAGGCCCAGTCCCTGAAGGGAGGGGATCATGCTCTGCTTCAGTCTGTCACAGTACATGTTGGCATTCATGATTCCCTCAATGAACTATAGCTCCCCTGTGCCGGCAGCACTCATGCAGACCCAGACCATGACAATCTCACCACCAAAAGTATAAATCTATAGTGAGGAAAGGTAGTTGAAATAATCCCTAAATGACAGATAAACGGATAAGGCACAAAGAGCACAAAAACACCCTTGAACATAAACAGCGATGCAGAGAAAGTGGAGGCAGCATCTGACATCAGGTAAATGCATATAGGGGGAATCAACACAACATATACTGTGACATACTGAAGCAGAGCATGATCCTCTCCCTTCGGAGTCTGGGCCTCAGGGCAGTATTTCAACATGATAACGACCCCAAACACACTTCCAAGATGACCACTGCCTCAAATGGAAGGTGTGGGAGTACAAGGTCTCTAACATTCACCAGCTCTGTGATGTCATCATTGAGGAGTGGAAGAGGACTCCAGTGGCAACCTGTAAAGCTCTGGTGAACTCCATGCCCATGAAGGTTAAGGCAGTGCTGGAAAATAATGGTGGCCACACAAAATATTGACACTTTAGGCCCAATTTGGGCCCAAACTACCGGCGCCGGCATCATTTCCCCATTTTACATTTACTCCCGCTAAACCGGCCTAATCGACACTATCCGGAGTTCGAGATTGCAAAACAAAAAATGCTAACTTTTTTTCTAATATTTCTTTTCTGGGCCTACATGGCCCAGTTTAGGGGTTAATGTCCTTTTGAAGGCATTTTGAGGGGTTCTAGGGTTTTTAAGGGTCATTTAGACCCTTAAATTCGGGCACTCCCGATTAACCGGAAACTACACTTATCCGGCAATAGGGAGTCCCCTTAGGTCCCGGATAATGAGGAGTTTACTGAAGTATAATTTCTCCATATAAAATCAGTGATATATAGTTAAATGTTATTCTAAAATGTACAGAAAAAAAAAAAAAACTCCAACCATTGCTTTGAAATTCCTGAACCTTAAAACTTACGCTCGTTTAATGTCCTCCTGGGAGGCATTTTTGGCGATGCCTAGGATATCATAATAGTCAGACATGTTTGTTGCCGAGATCCCTCTGAAAAAGATGACAAGAACACACATGAGATTGGTGCAGTGTGCAATTATTTATTATGCTAATTTCCCTCCTTTTATCATTATGTCCATTAAATAGGCTTTCAATCTTGCAGACAAACAGATGCACAGTGATGACACATTTGCTGCCAAATTTATAAAACTAAATATTTTTAGAGTAAGTCACTGTCCCACTTTTACTGGGATCCTTTCCCTATCCACACTCAGTATGTTTATATTTTGGGAATGTGAGTCAGACACAGACATATTCCAAGTAATTGTTTATCACTAGAATAAATGGTTCAGTTCTAGGTAAGGTTTTCTTGTTTGTCAATTTGTTAAATGTCACATAAATAGACCGCTTGAAATAACTTATGGTGCTAGAGAGAGAAAATACTGGGCATCCCAAGTGGTTCAGATGACACAAGGGCAAACATACATTTGGAAAATGCTATATATATATATATATATATATATATATATATATATATATATATATATATATATATATATATTATAGTAGAGGTAAAATATTTGTTATCTACATTTTTTTAATAAAATTGCTGAATTCTCAATCATTCTTCAGCATCTTTTAAATTGCTTTGGTGTTGACCTGAGAAGTACAGGATAAAAATAAATTTTCAGCAGGAAAAAGGGAAACAAAACACAGTAACAGGGAATCCACACAGGGCTTTAATCTTTTTAATTAATGAAAAATGGAAACATGCACAACTACTTGTAACTTTTTGGACTTATTCAACCCAAATGTTCTACACTTGATTTAAATAAATGATAATCAATCAAGCTATACTTCACTATAATGGTTCTGCAACATGGATCTTACTAGCTACTGCTAACTCTCTAGCTACTACTCAATAATCTCAGGTATATCACTCACTATATAAAAAAAACTGTTGTGCAATGTGCTTGCGGTCTTGTATTGTTTAATGCAGGCAAAAGAAGAGCTTGTCATGGGTTTTAGTCCCTACTGTGTGGTAGAAAAGTTGCAATAAGTAATTTCTTTAACGGTTATAGTTTTATTCTGCCTTCTTAAAGGATGGTTTTGAGACCTTTATCCAAGACTAGTATTATAAGGATGCAACTCACAGTAGGTTACTCTCATGCACCAGGAAAAATGCAAGTTTGATACGGAAGTGAGCTTAAATTAACTAAATGTTTTTATAAGCATGGTTTACACAGGTTATGAATGCAGGTAGTTTGTTACATAGTTCACAAAAAAACAAGTGAAGGTTTTCTCAAACTACAGTGGTTCTTTTCCAAAACTATAGTGATCCTTTCAGTGTTCTTGATGAGACTTAATCGGATATTGCAAGTATGGTGTAATTTAAATCTATACAGATAAACAGGTATTTTCTTACATTGAAGTTTAGTTTTTTTTGTCAATTAGCCTTTCAGCTCCTTCTCTCAGCTTTTGCACTTATTTTTGTGCTAAAATGTAGCCAGGACTTACTACTCTTGTTTGTCTAAACTTACCAAAGCAATAATACTTGTTATGTGTGGACGTCCATAGAATAATTGCCAATCATTAGTAATTACTAGCGACTTGCCCGTCAAAAAATGACGGCAATAAGATTGTAAGGCAGGTAATGTTGTTCGCGTGCAAAATAAATTTTGTTGGTGTTTTAAGATCCTTCAGCGCTCATTGCGAGCCTCGCGCTGAGCGCCTTTAGCGCTCATCGCCTGGCTCGCAATGAGCGCCTTCGGCTCTTGGTTGTTTATGAGCAGCGTTGGTGTTTTTTTTTTGGTATGGCAATGAATAATTAATAAAATAAGACATTTATATACTTTACCTATTGTGAAGTAATATTTGCAGCATTGTGTTGAAGAGCTGGCAATCTGTTTTCATGTTGCTCCATCATCAGTGCAGTGGAGCTGCTGTGTAAGCGTCATGAATGTGTGCAGTGTAATAGTGTGCGTGCGCGAGGCAAATCCGTTAGGGTAGCTTTGTACTTCCGGACTGTATAAGTTATTGTTCTAAAATGGCGCCTAATGTGTGATATGCGGCTGTGGCTGATTTAGCGATCTTGTTTTCGGATGTCGTCCGACTTTTTCGGAAAACGCGTCTCGTATTTTGGTTTCGTAACTCCGTAAATTTGGGAGCTCCGCAAGGAGCGCCTTCGGCCCGCAGCGTTAGAAACAGCCCGCATGCTCACAACTATATATGTGATTTCACATTGGTACAAAGATAAAAGCAGCTGGTAATTGGAGGAAGGCTGATGTAAAAAGGAAAACATCAATGTAGGCATTTTTAAACAGATTTTTTTTATTAATTAAATTGATGAAGTATTTGTTAATTATAGTTTTAAATTATACCAGATTTGGAAATTTTGCTATGTAAACTCAAGTTGTTTTGTTACCTCCAGAATCATGTAAATCACCAGGACACTTCCAATAGTATTTAGAATCAGCCCATCATCCACCATCGACTATTCTTAGATACTTCTTTCTCCACTGTATGTTCTAAAGGAGAAAGAACAAATGGATAAATACACTGTACTTTTTTTTTAATCTCTCTCATCTATTCTCCCTCTTCCACGTAACTGGAAACACCCAGACACATACAGCCTAATTAAATTGCGATTCGGCCAATTGAATAGGGCTATATATAACCACAAAGCATATTTTTTTTTTACAGAAGGTTATGTGATTGTGAACTTCTAGCCAAAAGCAAGGTCTTCACTAACTAAAAACTTCTGTAAACCAAAATATGCTATGTGCTTATATAGAGCCCTATTCAATTGGCCAAATTGCAATTTAATAAGGCTGTAAGTACTTGCCAATATTTTGCCTCTCTAGAAATCTCCCACAACATATGCTGATCTTTCTAAAGCTCGTATGCCCAACCTCTGTTTCAGTCAGGTGCAGGGATAACATTGTATTCCCTTTACTTTGTTTGAGTGATGAGTTTATCACACAGCCATTTTCAGTAGCAAGTAGAGAAGTTGCTAAGTCATCATCTATTTATAAGGCTCTGTCATATAATGGAGCAAACATAAATAGCATACAGAGGTGTGCCCATACTCCAAGTCACAAAGCTTTATGTATACACATAATTATATAGCTGCTTCTTAATGGGATATGGAATGTATCAAAATCTGTTAATTAATGATTAAAATGGTGTTTAATGCAACACACGAACAACTGTAGCAGCTATGCAAGACTAGGAGATACTAGATATATAATATCCCTGTGTATCTATTTACTGCTAAATACTTTATTTTACTAAGAAGTGCTTATAAGCTCTGCTTTAACTGCCCAAAAACAAACACATTTTACCTGCTTGGGCCTGCCGTCTGCAGCTCATGAAGAAATACTGTAGTACTAGATGTGCAGTGTTTCATACTAACCAATCAGTGACCATCTCAGTAACATTCTGCAACATGCTGCTGACGCGGTTCCTGATAGGCTAGGACACTGCAAAGCATATCCAGCATTACAGAGTCTGAGTCTGCATACGCTGCGATGGGTAGACCCATACAGGAACTTTTTGTTGGAATTTTAGAAAGTAAAAACAAAGCTTTATAAGCATTTTTTTAGAATTAACTAGATAATATCCAGAAAACTTCCATAACCATTTAAAGTAATTTATATCCTAATTGTGTCCCTCTGACAGCTGTTTTGCTAATAGACAAAAGAAAGGCAACAAATAAACAGAACTATCTAACAGGAAAAGCAAAGATGGCAACTGGATTTCTCCTGGTGCCCACCCTAAAGTGACCACTTAGTATCTATCGGTACAATTATAGTACTGTGCAGCTGATGTCTCCTCTCTCCGGTCACTCTCCCTCCCTGACTACACCATAGCTACAGTCTAAGGGCCTCACTCATGCACTCAGGGCTTGGAAGTTTATGTCTCTCTTCTCACATACACTGATTTTATGACAGATAAGATCCAATCTTGTGTGCCCATCTGCCAAAATGCTTGGCTTAATAAATCATCAGGACAGCCTTATACATATTCCATACACCATGCAATCTTCTCTGTTATCACACACATTCAATATGTATATGACAGAATAGAGTACTCTAACAAAATAATAAGACATTTGGTTACACTTCATGCTAATTGGTGCATATAATTAATGCAGTGGAGTGACCCTGAATACATGGTAACGTAGCTCACCCTTGAGCTGTTGTCTCCCACTCTTAACACACAAGAGCCGTCGTCTCTCTCACCCACAGGCTGCTGTCTCTCTCTCATCCCAAAAAAACAGCCGCCGCCTGCCTCTCTCACCCCAACACCTTGCCGTCTCTCTCTCTCTCACCCCAACACCTTGCCGTCTCTCTCTCTCTCTCTCACCCCAACACCTTGCCGTCTCTCTCTCTCTCTCACCCCAACACCTTGCCGTCTCTCTCTCTCTCTCACCCCAACACCTTGCCGTCTCTCTCTCTCTCTCTCACCCCAACACCTTGCCGTCTCTCTCTCTCTCTCTCACCCCAACACCTTGCCGTCTCTCTCTCTCTCTCACCCCAACACCTTGCCGTCTCTCTCTCTCTCTCTCACCCCAACACCTTGCCGTCTCTCTCTCTCTCTCACCCCAATACCTTGCCGTCTCTCTCTCTCTCTCTCACCCCAACACCTTGCCGTCTCTCTCTCACCCCAACACCTTCCCGTCTCTCTCTCACCCCAACACCTTCCCGTCTCTCTCTCTCTCTCTCTCTCACCCCAACACCTTGCCGTCTCTCTCTCTCTCTCTCTCACCCCAACACCTTGCCGTCTCTCTCTCTCTCTCTCACCCCAACACCTTGCCGTCTCTCTCTCTCTCTCTCACCCAAGACCTGCTCTCTCCCACCCAAGACCGTGCCGTTGCTCTCCCTGCTCTCTCACCCAAGACCTGCTCTCTCTCTCACCCAAGACCTGCTCTCTCTCTCACCCAAGACTTGCTCTCTCTCTCTCTCTCACCCAAGACCTGCTCTCTCTCTCTCTCTCACCCAAGACCTGCTCTCTCCCACCCAAGACCGTGCCGTTTCTCTCCCTGCTCTCTCACCCAAGACCTGCTCTCTCTCTCACCCAAGACCTGCTCTCTCTCTCACCCAAGACCTGCTCTCTCTCTCTCTCTCACCCAAGACCTGCTCTCTCTCTCACCCTCACCCAAGACCTGCTCTCTCTCTCACCCTCACCCAAGACCTGCTCTCTCTCTCACCCTCACCCAAGACCTGCTCTCTCTCTCACCCTCACCCAAGACCTGCTCTCTCTCTCACCCTCACCCAAGACCTGCTCTCTCTCTCACCCTCACCCAAGACCTGCTCTCTCTCTCTCTCTCACCCAAGACCTGCTCTCTCTCTCACCCTCACCCAAGACCTGCTCTCTCTCTCACCCTCACCCAAGACCTGCTCTCTCTCTCACCCTCACCCAAGACCTGCTCTCTCTCTCACCCAAGACCTGCTCTCTCTCTCACCCAAGACCTGCTCTCTCTCTCACCCAAGACCTGCTCTCTCTCTCACCCAAGACCTGCTCTCTCTCTCACCCAAGACCTGCTCTCTCTCTCACCCAAGACCTGTTCTCTCTCTCACCCAAGACCTGTTCTCTCTCTCACCCAAGACCTGTTCTCTCTCTCACCCAAGACCTGTTCTCTCTCTCACCCAAGACCTGTTCTCTCTCTCACCCAAGACCTGTTCTCTCTCTCACCCAAGACCTGTTCTCTCTCTCACCCAAGACCTGTTCTCTCTCTCACCCAAGACCTGTTCTCTCTCTCACCCAAGACCTGTTCTCTCTCTCACCCAAGACCTGTTCTCTCTCTCACCCAAGACCTGTTCTCTCTCTCACCCAAGACCTGTTCTCTCTCTCACCCAAGACCTGTTCTCTCTCTCACCCAAGACCTGTTCTCTCTCTCACCCAAGACCTGTTCTCTCTCTCACCCAAGACCTGTTCTCTCTCTCACCCAAGACCTGTTCTCTCTCTCACCCAAGACCTGCTCTCTCTCTCTCACCCAAGACCTGCTCTCTCTCTCACCCAAGACCTGTTCTCTCTCTCACCCAAGACCTGTTCTCTCTCTCACCCAAGACCTGTTCTCTCTCTCACCCAAGACCTGTTCTCTCTCTCACCCAAGACCTGTTCTCTCTCTCACCCAAGACCTGTTCTCTCTCTCACCCAAGACCTGTTCTCTCTCTCACCCAAGACCTGTTCTCTCTCTCACCCAAGACCTGTTCTCTCTCTCTCTCACCCTAGACCTGCTCTCTCTCACCCTAGACCTGCTGTCTCTCTCACCCTAGACCTGCTGTCTCTCTCACCCTAGACCTGCTGTCTCTCTCACCCTAGACCTGCTGTCTCTCTCACCCTAGACCTGCTGTCTCTCTCACCCTAGACCTGCTGTCTCTCTCACCCTAGACCTGCTGTCTCTCTCACCCTAGACCTGCTGTCTCTCTCACCCTAGACCTGCTGTCTCTCTCACCCTAGACCTGCTGTCTCTCTCACCCTAGACCTGCTGTCTCTCTCACCCTAGACCTGCTGTCTCTCTCACCCTAGACCTGCTGTCTCTCTCACCCTAGACCTGCTGTCTCTCTCACCCTAGACCTGCTGTCTCTCTCACCCTAGACCTGCTGTCTCTCTCACCCTAGACCTGCTGTCTCTCTCACCCTAGACCTGCTGTCTCTCTCACCCTAGACCTGCTGTCTTTCTCACCCTAGACCTGCTGTCTCTCTCACCCTAGACCTGCTGTCTCTCTCACCCTAGACCTGCTGTCTCTCTCACCCTAGACCTGCTGTCTCTCTCACCCTAGACCTTCTCTCACCCTAGACCTGCTGTCTCTCTCACCCTAGACCTGCTGTCTCTCTCACCCTAGACCTGCTGTCTCTCTCACCCTAGACCTTCTCTCACCCTAGACCTGCTGTCTCTCTCACCCTAGACCTGCTGTCTCTCTCCTACCCTAGACCTTCTGTCTCTCTCACCCTAGACCTGCTGTCTTTCTCACCCTAGACCTGCTGTCTCTCTCACCCTAGACCTGCTGTCTTTCTCTCCCTAAGCCTCCTGTCTCTCACACCCAAGACCTGCCGTCCCCTGCTGTCTCTCTCAGTCTTGAGCCTCTGTCTCTCACCTCTCCTGTGTGTTCCTCAGTCTCACCCACAGGCTGATGTCTCTTTCCTGGTGTCTCTCTGACAGTTTTCTTGTTTCTGTATTTATCACCAAGCGGCGACGTCACAATCAGCTGATAAGAAACGTCCAGAAAATACCAGACATGTTTTCACAGCCTAACCAATCAGGCCAGCGCTGGTCATGCCCACACACCGTTCAGCCAATAAGCGCTCAGTTTCCGTTCTCAGCGAAACAAACTGTAAAACTATTTCCCGCCCTATTTCTTATTCTCTACTTTTGATTGGCTGCCTGTGGAGAATGTGGGAAGGTGGCATTATGGCCCCTCAGAAACGTCAAAATTGTGTGAATATTTATATTATGAGGGAGAATATTAAATAAAAGGATGCTGTGTGAGCAAATCTATATGGAACAGTCATTAATTATAATTAGAAAGTGGTAATTAACATAAATATAGAGACACAATCGCAACAGGCATCTGAATAAGAACATTAAACTGTATAAACATTAATATTTTTTCTTCAAAAAATAAATGATTTCGGAGATTATCATTAATAAATATATTTTTATACATATATATATATATATATATATATATATATATATATATATATATTAGACGAAGTGCTAATCACAACGGTAATAGGGATAAATAGGGATAGGGGAACTCGCCATCAAGAATATACAAGTTTAACTTTCATTTTAAGATACTGTATCTTTACATTAACTTGCAAGGTTCATAAGACATACTGTGCGTATACACAAATACAAACTTTCCTTTTGTGCTGTAGAAGGTTCTGGCTCTTCTGGAAATCATCATTTTTTAGTGATGAAGTCATCTAGTGACATTTGTTGTTTTCTTTTTCTCATTAAGCAAATGTTGGTAGCAAGTGATCGCATCCAAAACACATCATCTGGCGTTTTTACCTAATCTGGATCATTTGCTACAAATTGATCAATGATTTTGGTTATATCATCATCAAACTTTTATTGAGGAAATCTGTAGCAAGTTCTTTGGGCTCTTCGTTGTCAGTATCACTATTTTCAGGTTCTGATGAATGTCTTCTTCTGCCAGTTCTTCCAAGTCGTCATTGGTAAGGCCTTCACCAGTTCTCACCGGCTTTCACAAGGGCCGCAACTGCGAAACAGGAGAGTGAGGGGATAGGAGACACAGGGGAGGGAGATGGGGGAAAAGGAGACACAGGGAAGGGAGAGGGGGAAAGGGGGAAAAGAGGCACAGGTGAGGGAGAGGGGAGAAGGAGACACAGGGGAAAGAGGGTGGGGGAAGGAGACACAGGGGAGAGAAGGGGGAAGGAGACACGGGGGGGAGAGGGGAAAGGGAGAGGTGAAAAGGAGACACAGGGGAGAGAGGGCTGGGGAAGGAGACACAGGGGAGGGAGATGGGGGAAAAGGAGACACAGGAAAGGGAGATCCGGGGAAAGGAAACACAGGGAAGGGAGAGGGGGAAAGGGGGAAAAGAGGCACAGGTGAGGGAGAGGGGAAAAGGAGACACAGGGGAGAGAGGGCTGGGGAAGGAGACACAGGGGAGAGAGTGGAGGGAGGGAGACACGGGGGGAGGAGACACAGGGGAGGGAGGAAGGGCACACAGAGGAGGGAGAGGTGGGGAAATGTATTCCCCTCATTTTTGACGGGCAATATGTGGCAAACAGCATTTCCTGCATTACAACTTGACTCCCGCAAGTAGCTGACATATATATATATATATATATATATATATATATATATATATATATATATATATATATATATAAAAATTAATAGTACATTATCATTATTCATTATTTATACTACTGTTTGTTTGTACTACTGTACTTTGTATGGTGGAGGGCTTCTATTACTCTTAGCCCACTATATGTGAAACTATATATATATATACAGTGATGGGATCTAGTGTGACACAATCATTTGCCAATTTGTTCATTCATCAGTATGGGCAAAGGTTATATTTTTCTGATTTCTCTGCCAACCTCATAAGGTACTTTGGTTTATCAATTATATCTTCCTAACTTGGAAAGGTGATAATATAATATTTGAGCAACAGATCTGCAAATTAAATTAGGACAGTCACTTATCCATTTCACAGCTATGTCGGATGGAGAAACTATCAATTGACTTGATTTAGTCATCAGCAAATATGGCAATAGTCTATCCACACTATTATAGCAAAAATCTACAGATAGAAACATTATCTTGGATGCAAATAGCATTGATCGCTCATGCTACATCGAGGGAATTCCATGTTCACAATCTGTACAGATTATGAGAAACAACTCTGACCCACAGGTAGTGGCTACACAAATGGATGATCTCTACAATAGACTATTGGAAAGACAGTATTACAAGATCATTTTAGACAGTGCCTATAAGAGAGCACTGACACATACACATGGCACACTTTTGGAGAGAAATAATGTATCCAAACAAAATACTCAAGAGTTGATTTTTATCACTATATATAGCTCAAGTTTTAAATGTGTCTATTTTGCCCTAAATGATCACAGGTTGTTATTGTAACTGACCACACATTACTTGTACTATACAAAAAGCTTATTGGGACTTATTGGTTGAAACTGGTCCAAGAACATAGCACTTGGTTGTACAAGGATACATCTGCATGCTTTAGTTGTCTGGACTGCACAACTTTTTCTACACCCTCATGGAGGGACTCCCTTCTGGATCGCTACCATGTTGTGGTGAAAGGACTTGTGTACTTCAATGAAGCTGTGAGCTATACCATGTAGGGTAACCCAAGATGGACAGATCATAACAGAGAGGTCCACTGGAGAAGTAACTGACAACCCACTCCAATATCAAAATAACCTTATGGATAAGCATGACCAGAGACATAATGATAGCTGTGCCTGGCGTACTGAGGTAAATAGGGTCACAGAAAATCGGACACAACTGAACATCAAAACAATAAAAACATAGAGGGACAAAGATTGACATCCACTACAGACTAATGTATGAGCTTATTTAATGTCTATTTTATACTCTGGCCTTAATATATCTTCGGAAGACTTCAACTACCGTTAGAGAAATGCCAGGAAATTCTACCCTGAGCAGGAGAAACAGCAAACCCCAGATATACATTTTGGCCTCTTTTGGGCCTCGTCAGTGAGGTGAGCAAGGAGCCTACGTCTGGAGTCCCCTATCACCCTTATGGAGACTAAGGCCTAAGGGTCGTTTGCATAAGCAACAAGAACATTAGAGGCGCTCAATCAGAGAGCAAACTAACATTTATAGGTTAGTTCTATTTGCTGTTTTTACTGTTCATGGTAGAATTGCCTGGTATTTCGGGGCTGGGTCACTCTAGTGAGAGTGAGACCAGACTAATATACTACAGGATATTTCTCCCTGTGAAGGGCACACGTGAGCTAAAAGAGGTTGCTCTCAGAGTGGGTTATCATGTCCATAGAACTAACCTATTAAGATTAGTTCATTCTCTTGTTGAGCGCCTCTAATTTGTTTTTTTGTTTATATAATTAAGTGCAGAATTATTTATTATTATCTACTTCTGGAGAGGTTTGCTGCTGAATTAATAGGAAAAAAAAAGAATGAGAACCAAATTGTTTTTTTAAATCTCACTTTACTAAATGGTATTTGCCAGTGTTTCTTTAAAGAGACAATGGAACCTTTTGAATCCCTTCTACAATAGGACATTAGAGTCTCAGTTAACCGGAACTCAAGCAACCATAACTCTCAAGCAACCAGAAAAAAATTGAATACTGTACATTGACAGGGCGCAACAAATGCCAGGACCCAGGTTGTCATGCCACAAAATGCTGACAGACACCTAGATGTCATCCATTGTACATCTCTGGAAGTAAATAGGCATGAGTGACTGAGCCAGTGCAGTGTTGGCGTTATATTCCCTGGGCATGAGTGACTGAGCCAGTACAGCGCTGGCGTTATATCCCCTGGACATGAGTGACTGAGCCAGTGCAGTGTTGGCGTTACATTCCCTGGGCATGAGTGACTGAGCCAGTGCAGTGTTGGCATTACATTCCCCGGGTTCAGCACCGCACCCTCCAGCTCAACGTACCTGTGTATAAGTAAGGAGTGAAAGCTGCTGCTGCTAGAAATGCCCTCACTGACAAATATACTTGGCAGAGCATCCTAATCTAGGTCTCTTTTATATGTAACTCTCAATCAAACAAACTACATTTATCCGGCATCTACCAATGCCCAAGGGTGCAAAGCAGAGGCGCCAGCACCTTCTCTACCAGGGAGAGGGAAATATAACAAAATAAATTAAAAGGGGCGTGAGCGGAAATGTCAGGGTATCAGCGTAGTACGGCAGAAGGTCAATGGGGAGAGGAAGCATGTAGCTAAACTCCACGCTAAGGTTGAGCCAGCAGACACAGAAGGAGGAAATGAAGACTTCTGACCCTTAATATTACTCAAGCCAGCAGACACAGAATCTGAATACCGGAGCGAGGCAAAAGGACAACTACCGGAAGCTGAATCCGGTCCTCGCGTTGATGTGAGAGAGCTCCGTGAGACCAGGCTTCCAGGGGAGCTACACTCCGACAACGAGCTGGTAATGTATATGAGCGTGTGATGCTGGATGGAGTCGCGATATGATTACAGTGGATGTAGGTCAGTGGAGGCTGATTATAAATGCTCTGTCTGCTGCTGAAGCGTGTTACTGCGCAAAATAGCATTGACAACACGGTGCTCTGGGATATGTGTGCTGGCTGGAGAGCTCAGAGCAGTGGAATATAGCGGTTGCAGGCAGTGGAAGCTGTTACATTAATGCCTTGTCTGCTGGCTGAAGCGTGTATTGTGCTGAACAACATTGGCAATATGGTATTCAGAGAGACTTGAGTGCTGCTGCTGGAGTGTTTTAGAGCAGAGCACGGTTAGCTGGAACAAGAAGTTTTGGGGAACCAAGGCACTATTGGTGCGCCCCAAACAGGATAGATGACTATGCTCGGACTGATTTGTCTGTGACATTTATTATCGGTACTTATATTATGCTTTGGACTGATCTGACTGTGACATTCACCACTGGTGCTTATCTGGCATAAGTCTCAGTAGAACCTCAGAGCCTCAGTACTGGAGGTGTTGAAGTTTAATTAACTCCGGCAGCTGATAAGAGTTAGAAGATACAGCAAATTGCAATTTGCAAGATACAGGAGTTACTGATATAATAAATTGAGGACAGATAGAGGATAACTGAAATCAAGGATTTTATACCCTTTATGCACTGTATATTAAATTGGAATTTAGGCTAATATATAATAATATGCCTAAAGCAAAAGGCACCTTGCATGGCAAGGCCAAATCAAATAATAAAACCAGTCAGGTCATGGCTAAATATTTTCTTCCTATAAACAAAGAATAGGAACAAGAAAGTTTATCCCCGGAATTCCATCAAGGGAACAAATCTCTGGACTGTAATCTGACTATGTTATCAGATAATTCTTCCAATACAGATACAGAAGGTCAAGGTGAAGAAGCACTAACTATTTACAAGATGAAGGAATTATTACAAAACTTCCAATCGTCCTTTATGTTGGATATCAAACAACAAATAATAGAAAATTCTAAGCTAATAAACAAAGTTAACATCAGAACATCAGACTTGGAAGTTAAATTAGATAATCTAATAAAAGATCACAATACACTTCTACCACATTCAGCAAAATTGGAAAACAAATTAACTGAGTTAAACAGTAAAATGGCCCTCATAGAGGACAGATCGAGACAGCACAATTTAAGAATTAAGGGAATTTCCAAGGACATATTGAACGAGAATCTAAGACAATATGGGCCTCATTCTATTATCGGCCGCAGCCGCTGCGGGGCCGCAAGGACCGGCCGCAAGCTATTCTGCTATTCTATTCCCTTACGGCCGTAGGCTCCGGCAGGCTTGCGGCCGGTGCCTTGCTATCTCTTGCGGCCGATCGCGCCGGAGGAAAGCCTTTGATCTAAAACGGCCGCAAGAGATTTGCAATTCAATTGCTCCGGGAAACCTCTCTGCAAGGCTAAAAACGAGCCGCAGTTACTTGCAGGAAAAAGGTCTCGCTAGCACCAATTAAGCACATAAAATAGCTCAAATAAAGCCATCCTGCACTTTGAGAAGACTATAAAGGGATTTTAGGTGTTAGAAAAAATAGCACATAATTATCCTGTACTCAAATCCGTAAAATATTTCATTTTTAATATCCGTAAAATATACATGTAAAAAGTCCAGAGTGCTTGGAGCACCTCAGACACGCCCACGCCGCAGCCGGCAAATAAACAGTTAATTTGAACTCGGGTTTGGGCAGATGTGCAAGCTTGAGAGTGGGTTCCTTTTATTCCTCATGTCCCCCAATATGATCCCTAGCATTTACAGAGCTGTACAGTGCAGGCTTGAATTTATTTTTGAGTTTTTATATTTCACAGTTTACGGCCGGTTCCAAGATATGCGGCCGGCCGTAAAAGGAGATCCTTGCGGGGCCGTATAATAGAATCGCGAGTTAACTGAACCCTCGCAAGGAATCGCAGCCTTACGGCCGATTTACGGCCGATAATAGAATGAGGCCCTATGTTATTAACATGTAGTCTTCTTTGGCTCCAGAGGTTCCACAAACAGAAATGAGATTGATGCTTGCCACAGACTTCCGAAACCTTCATATCTAGAGAAACACACGCCTAGAGATGTTATCATTAAATTACATTATCTGTCAACTAAGGAAAAGATAATAAAAGCCAATATTAAAACAAAAAAGCTCCAACCGCCGTATGACAACATAAAGATTTTCACAGACTTATCAGCTATAACGCTCTTAAAAAGAAGAGAATTTTCAGTTATAACCTTAGCATTAAGGGAAGAAGACTGTGCATATAGATGGGTTGCTCAAGGAGGCCTGTAACTTCTGAAAGACTCTCGCTGGCACAAGGTTATCACCTTAAAACAAGGAATAGAACTACTCAGCTCTAGGAACATCACGACAGGGAATTTGGAAAAGACAAACAAACCACTATCGCTTTCGAATCCAGAATGGCACAAAGCTTGATTTAAATTGTTAACCAACTGAGATTACTGAGCTGGATAACTATTATGTGGATAGGATTATAAAATGACACAAAACTCATTATATGGGTTTAGAGTTATAGATACAAGCTAAGATTAAGTAATCATAGGTACTAGTTCTTACAAAAGTATCATGTTAGGCTTTAAATACTAGAATACCTATTTACTTTCTTTGGTTGTTATAAAATAATAATAATATGTTTTTGATAAGCACTAATATAGGTTTTGGCATAAAGATTGTTTAATTGTTTTTTTTAGTGTGATCAACAAAGAGATTAAATTATCCAAGAGAAGCACTGAAGGGCTTTTCCCTTCTTATGTTTTTTTTCGTTTCATCAAAATTAATATAAAAGTAATAATGATTCATTATCAATATATGTAGATAAAAAATTTCACTAAAAGTTTACGAGATTTTGATATTTAAAGATTCAAATGTAGAAGGTGTTAAATCACATGGCTAACTTACACACTTATACATGTAAGTATGCCATTAGTAAGGTGATTAATTAGCAATAGACAAATTCATTTTTGAAGAACACTATATTTTAAAATTAGAATTTTACACGTTATTATTAATTTACATTTTCTTTAATCGCAGATATGATTCAAGTAATAGTAAAAAGGTTGGTTAATTAACAAGCTACATAGGTCAATCTCCTCATATTGTTGTTGACCGGACATTTCTGAACATTGGCGTATAGCCCTGTTGTTATGTGTTTGTATATAAATTTGTCTATGAATATAAGATTGAGTGGGAATGTATGGATGAGAGGGACTGAGAAAGTTTTGGGAGCTCTAATTAACTCAGGCAATAGATTAGAGCGCAAGCTGAACTATCTAATGGAGTTACCAGTAGAATATGTTTTTTTTCCTAAAAATAACTGCCTTTTTCAACTGCTAGTATAGAAGAAGATATGTCAATTAAAATATTGAGCCTAAATGTTAGGGGTCTTTCAATTTTAAGATTGATCGAGCAAGAGAAAGCAAAAATTATCCTTTTACCAGAAACGCACTGGTCAGAAAATAAAATTCCTATATTTGGTTCAAACAGTTATGAATATAAATATCATTCGACCTTCAATAATAAATCAAGAGGTGTATCTATATTTTTTGATCGTAGCTTAAAAATTAAGGAAACTCTATGTGAATGCGACCCTTGGGGTAGGTTTATATTGTGGATAGGGGAAATGAATGATCAAAATGTCTCCTTGCTCAATATTTATGCCCCTAACGAAAATCAACTTTTCTTTATAAAAAAAGACAATGAAGAAACTTAAAACATTAGGACATGGAATTGAAAAAATGGCAGGAGATTTTAATGCCACTATTAATCCAATGTTAGATAAAACATCTAATAAAACTATCAAAAACTTAGATGTATTGCTTAGAAATGCCAATCAACTTTCAAAATGTATAAATGATAATCAGATGTATGACATTTGGAGAATATTACACCCAAACGAAAAGGACTACTCATACTACTTTATAGCATATAAAACCTACTCAAGAATAGATTTTTTTATAATTAACGAAGGAAGTTTGGCTAATGTTACGGAAGCCAATATAGGCCAGATATTCATATCGGATCATGCTCCAGTTAGTATAAAAATAAAATTACACCAAGAAATCAAGGAAAGACCAATCTGGAAACTGGACGATGCTCTGTTGAGGGATGAAAACACAGTGTCGTCACTGAGAGATGAAATTAAAAAAAAATTATGATTACAAGTTCTGGAACTGTTAAGCAAAATAGTACACTGTGGATGTCATTTAAGGCCTATTTTAGAGGTCTTTTGATAAAATTAAACCATCAAATTAAAAAAAGAGAGGTCTGCCATTAAGGATTTTATTAATCCAGCTATATAATCTAGAAAAAGAGCAAAAAGATAATCCTAAAGACAATACTTATTTAGAAATAAAAAATTTGCTAAAACAAGTGAATTCAATTAATCAACATATCTCTGATAAGGCGATTTGGAAATTTCAGCAAAAATTTTACTATTATGACAATAAAACTACTAAAGTGCTAGCGCATAAATTAAAAAACAAAATGCGTAATTCTAGAATAGACTATTTAATGGACGAGGGTAAACGTTTTTTTAAACCAAAAGATATAGCCAAGATTTTTGCTAAATATTATGAAGGTTTATATAACTTGAAAAATTATACTTTATTTAAGGAACCCAGTGTCCTCAAAATTCAAAAGTTTCTTAGTAAGACTAAACTTCTCAAAATTTCAGATTCTGAACTTGAAAACTTAAATTCCCCAATTACTGAAAAAGAATTAATGGAGGCTATAGGTAAATTAAAAGCATACACTTCTCCTGCTCCGGATGGATACACAAACCTTTTCTTTAAACTTTTTGGTCCAGTACTTGCAGAACAGATAAAAGTTCTGTTTAACGAGTTTAAGGATTTGGGCAAAATTCCAAAGGACATGATGAAAGCCCACATTAAATGATCCCGAAAAAAAAACAAGAATCCTATCATTGTGGCAACTACAGGCCAATCTCCTTGATGAATACAGATTTGAAACTCTATGCAAGGATATTGGCGTTTAGATTGACACACAACTTAAATAAATTGATTTCAAAAGAGCAGACAGGATTCATGACAGGTAGGCAAGGACAAGAAAACATTAGGAAGCTTATGGACTTAATGTGTGTAGCAAAGGCTAGTAAGGGCCCCACCCTGTTCTTATCTTTAGATGCTGAGAGAGCATTTGATAGAATTGGGTGGGGGTATATGAGACAGGTTTTGCTGGAGATGGGTTTTGGTTCCCATTCAATTGGAGCCCTTTACTCTAATCCATCAGCCTGAGTAATTGGAGCAAGTTTTAGATCTCAAGAGTTCGATATTAATAATGGAACTCGACAAGGTTGTCCCCTCTCCCCCACCCTGTTCAGTCTATTATTGGAACCTTTAGCTTTAGCTATTAAAAATGATGAAGCAGTGAAGGGTATATGGGTGGGAGAGAGGGAACACAAAATTACTATGTTTGCAGACGATGATGTTTGCAGATCACTGACAACTTTGCCTCACATATTGGACTTAATAGAACAATACAGTAAAGTTTCTAATTATAAATTAAATGCTCGGAAATCAGAGATTTTGAGTATCAATGTTTCAAATTTACTTAAATTTAAACTGAAGAAAATGTTTCCCTTTGATTGGGGGGTTAGCTCATTTAAACATCTGGGTATTACTTTTGATAAAAATATAAAAAATATGATCAAAGTGAACTGTGAGACAACTCAGGTGAAAACAAAAAAAAATATTATCAAGCTGGGAAACACTAAAAATGTCCTTTTCAGGTAAAATTGCCAGTGTTAAAATGGTGATTTTGCCGATCATCAGTTATCTGATGAGATGTATTCCACTGGAACTTCCTAGACAATATATAGCAAAGCTACAAAATTGGATTGATACTTTTATTCATTCATTCAAGTAAACACGTTAGAATAAAAAGGGCTGAAATGTCCAGGACATTTTCTAAAGGGCGAATTGCATACCCACTTTTATATCTCTATCAAAAAGCCTCATTACTTCCTCAAGCTCTTAAATGGTTAGAGGCTAGTGATAACCTGGTTTCCAATAGAAAGTAATATGGAGTTGAATAAGGAATTAAAAGTCTTACAGCCTTATTAAATTGCAATTCGGCAAATGTAAAAAAGGGTCTTTTTAAGCACAGAGCAATTTTTTTTACAGAAGTTTTTAGTTAGTGAACTTCTATCCAAAATCAAGGTCTTCACTAACTAAAAACTTCTGTAAATAAAATATGCTGTGTGCTTAAATAGAGCCCTTTTAAATTTACAGAATCGCAATTTAATAAGGCTGTTAATTTTTATAAATAGTTTTGAGACTAAATCAATCAAGAAAGAGGCATTGGTTGTAAAGAAATTATTCTCATATTGGAAAAAAATAATAACAAATATAATCTTCTTCCATCTTTAAGTATGGCTACTCCAATTGTAACAGTTACTAAATTTTGCAATATAGTATGGAAAAATCATTGGACCAATCATGGCCTTCAATATCTGAATAATTTATTTATTTCAGGCGAAATCACCTCTATTCAGCAACTGGAAAAAAAATGGAATTAAACCATTTAACTGGCTGACGTATGCACAATTAATTTTTTTTTTTTAGAATCAGTAAGTAAGGTTCTCACATTAATCACCAATTTGAATAAATTTGAAGTATTTCTCCTTAGAGGTGAATTTTCTCACATGACCTCTAAAATGTTAAATTTCTTACGTTACTCAGATAGAGTCAAATATAACTAAAAATATGTACTTATTGTCAAACAAATTGAAGATCAACTTAAACCCAAAAGTATGGGATCAAGCTTTAATAAACACCAATAAGGTGATTAAAAACGCGTCCGAAAGAGAGATGACACATAGTGCCGATCAAGCTATATAATTTCTCTCAAAGAAGTGAGGACAAATTATGTTGGAGAGTCTGTGGATCGCAAGGTTGTTATCTTCATATTTGGTGGACTTGCCCCCTTATTATATCATTCTGGTAGAAATGTTTTGACTGTTTAGATTACCCTTAAGGAAGTTGTCCCTCTGGCGGCCAGCACCGGTTTATTACATATATTTTTGAAGAACTACAAAATTGAAGAAATAGCCTATATGATACAATTATTTACAATAATTAACATGGCGATTGTCTCTAAATGGAGACAAGTTATCTCTCAAAGTTGGAATTAAATTTTAGTTAAAATGGACCGTTGCCGGGAGCTCGAGAGAAACCTCCATGATATTGCAGTTTTAAATAACAACAGTAAAAAATGTCTGATTTGGGATGCCAGAACTGTAATCTGAGCTGGAACACGCAGTCCAATATCTCCGCTGGTATACGGTAAAATACCCAAGAGGCACTACAGTTTCACCATTCCCGACCTCCCATATTGGACGACACACAATTTGGGAGTCAAATGAATACTGACTTTATTTTGTTGTACAGAAATATTTATACATCTCTTTGGCCACAGGTAATACACATGCCCATATTTGGCCACACAGTACACATAGAGAGAACAATAGGTGGGGTCACACCTCCCAGGGACTAGCCGGCTACTTTGATACAATAACAGACATTGATAAGATAATGCTTCTCTTTGTTCCATCTTTCACAATGTGAACACTTTACACAATAGGGCTCTCCTGACCCTAATAGGATTATGTATTCTGCTAGGTGTCTGCAATAGTCTGAGCTAATATCCTGCAGAGCATCAACCAACATACATATAATATAACAGTAGGATCATATTTTAACCAAGAATTAAATAACCATAAAACAGGGTAAAACAGTGATGGGTTCCGTTACACACCTCCCCCGTGACCATAAGCCGGCATACACGGTCTGATCCCAACGGATCGGCCTGGGGATGTCCGGACAAAAGTATTTGTTGGTCAATTCTCTAGTTTGACAACCCATCAGCATTACTGCATTTCACATTTACTCACATTTCACATATCCCCAGATAGCTGGGATCTGAGCGCACAAAACTACCGAATAGCGCTCAGATCCTATTCACACAGTTCAATTGCCATGTAGCTAAAGTCTTTCCCATAGTCTTTCATTATATGAATGGGCTCCATGGCATAGCTATCTGGGGTATCACCGCTCCCACGGGGCAAGTACCGAATGCCCCCCCTGTATTTAAAGGGCCAGATTGAGTGACATACACTCTGGTATGGCCGAATACTGGTTTTAAAGGGCAATATGTCCCAGGGCCATAGTCGCAGGGCAGGAGGCTGGCAAACAGTCCTCTCCAAGACAAAGTGGCGAAGGGCACTTCGTCACACATCTCCCCTTTGGGGGGAAGTCTAACCAGGCACCTGGATATTTCGCTGTGGTGATGGGGCAACACGCTGAGGGGACTTGAGGGGCAGAGGCCAGCGGCACTCTGCCCTGATGCCAGCTCTTTTGCTGGTATAACCTGCAGGACATCCTGCTCTGTACAAGGGACGAAGGGAGGGAAGAGGCCGACTGCACTCTGCCCCACTGTCAGCTCTTCTGCTGGGGTACTTGTTTCGTATTCCGTCTCAGTAGCCAGGGAAAGGTGGGGGTCAGTGGGGGTTAACATTTCCTCTGTTAACCCTGGGGCCACATTAGGAGTTAGCTGGGGAGGGGAATTTGTACTTACCCCCTCCTCCGGTTGTCCCAGTGAGAGTAGTTGGGGATCTGGACAGGCTGTCCAACATCCCGGTAGGTCAGGCACAGAGACCACGGTCCCATCTGCGCCGTCTGAGAGATTGGGGTCTCCCCTTGTTAGGGTAAGCTGTCGCTGGGGGAAGAGGGCGACCCCTTCAGCTCCCTGGGGTTCACACTGCCGCTGGGGGGGAAGGACGCCACCTTCAGCCCCCTGGGGTACACACTGCCGCTGGGGAGGAAGGACGACACCTTCAGCTCCCTGGGGTACACACTGCCGCTGGGGAGGAAGGACGGCCCCTTCAGCTCCCTGGGGTTCACACTGCCGCTGGGGGGGAAGGACGCCACCTTCAGCCCCCTGGGGTACACACTGCCGCTGGGGAGGAAGGACGACACCTTCAGCCCCCTGGGGTACACACTGCCGCTGGGGAGGAAGGACGACACCTTCAGCTCCCTGGGGTACACACTGCCGCTGGGGAGGAAGGACGGCCCCTTCAGCTCCCTGGGGTTCACACTGCCGCTGGGGGGGAAGGACGACACCTTCGGCCCCCTGGGGTACACACTGCCGCTGGGGAGGAAGGACGGCACCTTCTGCTCCCTGGGGTACACACTGTCGTTGGGGAGGAAGGACGGCCCCTTCTGCTCCCTGGGGTACACACTGCCGCTGGGGGGGAAGGACGACATCTTCGGCCCCCTGGGGTACACACTGCCGCTGGGGAGGAAGGACAGCACCTTCTGCTCCCTAGGGTACACACTGTCGCTGGGGAGGAAGGACGACACCTTCAGCTCCCTGGGGTACACACTGCCGCTGGGGAGGAAGGACGACACCTTCAGCTCCCTGGGGTACACACTGCCGCTGGGGGGGAAGGACGACACCTTCGGCCCCCTGGGGTACACACTGCTGCTGGAGAGGAAGGACAACACCTTCAGCTCCCTGGGGTACACACTGTCGCTGGGGAGGAAGGACGACACCTTCAGCTCCCTGGGGTACACGCTGCCGCTGGGGGGGAAGGACGACACCTTCGGCCCCCTGGGGTACACACTGCCGCTGGGAATTAGTTGGAGTATTCCACGTGGAGCGGTTTCTGTTTCTGGGACAGTCTCTCTGCATGTGGCCCTGCTGGTTACACGTGTGGCACCTGATGTACTGTGGAGGGGTTTGGTAGTTCCCACCACCCAGACGCAGTGCTGGGGTGGGGTTAATGGTGGGAGGTGGGTTAGCAGCTCCCAAGATGGACCGCTCCCGTGCCCGCTGCTTTTCCATTATGTATTTGTGGACATCTGTCATTAACCATTCCAAGGTTTTTATGGGAAGCGTACCTGGGAAAAAGGCCAGTCTGCTTTGGAGTTCTCTTCCATACTCAGTCTGTGGGGCAATAAGAGGTACTGTAACCATGAGTTCCTTTCTGTCTGCATCCCTGTAGTCCGCGGCCGCCTCCTCCTCCTCATGATGGAACGCTGTCCGAAAACTAGCCGGTTCCATCCTGCTGTAGCCAGGGGCGCTGTACGGATACTAGCGTTGCCCTCAATTTGTACTCCACGGAATGGTGTCTCCTGTAGCTGTCCTTCTGACAGTGGGAACAATTCCGCCACTTGCCACCAAATGTAACGGAGCTGGAACACACAGTCCAATATCTCCGCTGGTATACGGTAAAATACCCAAGAGGCACTACAGTTTCACCATCCCCGACCTCCCATATTGGACGACACACAATTTGGGAGTCAAATGAATACTGACTTTATTTTGTTGTACAGAAATATTTATACATCTCTTTGGCCACAGGTAATACACATGCCCATATTTGGCCACACAGTACACATAGAGAGAACAATAGGTGGGGTCACACCTCCCAGGGACTAGCCGGCTACTTTGATACAATAACAGACATTGATAAGATAATGCTTCTCTTTGTTCCATCTTTCATAATGTGAACACTTTACACAATAGGGCTCTCCTGACCCTAATAGGATTATGTATTCTGCTAGGTGTCTGCAATAGTCTGAGCTAATATCCTGCAGAGCATCAACCAACATACATATAATATAACAGTAGGATCATATTTTAACCAAGAATTAAATAACCATAAAACAGGGTAAAACAGTGATGGGTTCCGTTACAAGAACTTAATTATTTCATCAGTTAATTAGAGGTCTGATTTGGAGATCACGTAAAGTGATCTATTGACATAAGCTGTCTGTAGGTATGAATGTATGAGTGTACTGTGTATCAATATGTGTATGATATCAAGTAAAAGTTGATAATGCTTTTTACTACTGTATTCACTGTAAACGACTTGATGTCCCTCAAATGTTTTATATATCTTTATATTTTGTAATAAAAACAAATTAAAAAAATAAATAAATGAAGGAATCTGATGTCTGGAACTGATTTGGACTCATTATACATAATAAAGTAACCAACTTCAGGCATTTTTGGTGTAGAATTGTATGATTTAAAGGACTCAGTCACCCAAAGAGCATGAACACCTGGCTATATGTTATCCATTTTTTTCTAAAGTCAATTAATACTGTCAAATTCCTTGTTCTTGTTGCTGTATTTATCTGCTCACATATATTAATTAGCTGCTTTGATGTGATAATTTAGATTACAGTCTGCTTGTCTTTTTCTGTAGTGGCCAGTTAGACCCCTCTCCCACCCTTATCAAGCACTCTGAGCCACACATTAGCATAATGAGCCGCACATTAGCATACTGAGCTGCACATTTGCATACTAAGATGCACATTTGCATACTAAGACGCACATTAGCATACTGAGCTACACATTAGCATACTGAGCCGCACATTAGCATACAGGATCTGCACATTAGCACACTGACCTGCACATTAGCATACTGAGCTGCACATTAGCATACAGGAGCCAAACATTAGCATACTGAGCCACACATTAGCACCCTGACCTGTACATTAGCATACTGAGCCGCACATTAGTATACATGTGTAACACATTAGCATACAGAGTCACAAATTATCATACTGAGCCACACATTAGCACACTGACCTGCACATTAGCATACTGAGCCGCACATTAGCATACAGAGCAGCACATTAGCATACAGGAGCCACACATTAGCATACTGAGCCACACATTAGCACACTGACCTGCACATTAGCATATTGAACCGCACGTTAGCATACTGAGACGCACATGTGTATACTGAGCTATACATTAGCATACTTAGCTGCACATTACTATACTGATCTGCACACTGAGCAACAAGTTAGCATACTGAGTCACACATTAGTATACTGAGCTGCACATTAGCATACTGAGCTGCACATTAACATACTGAACCGCACATTAGCACACTGACCTGCACATTAGCATACTGAGCTGCACATTAGCATACCGGTGTCACACATTATCATACTGATTCGCACATTCATATACAGGAGCCACACATTTGCATACTAAGCCGCACATTAGCACACTCACCTGTACATTAGCACACTGAGCCGCACATTAGCATACTGAGCTGCACATTCGCATACTGAGCTGCAGATTACCATACAGGACCCACACATTAGCACACTGATCTGCACTTTATCATACTGAGCCGCACATTAGCATACTGAGCTGCACATTAGCATACTGAGCCGCACGTTAGCATACTGAGCTGCACATTAGCAAACTGAGCCACGCGTTAGCATACTGAGCCACACATTAGCATTCTATGGCCGCACGTTTGCATACTGAGCTGCACATTAGCATACTGAGCCGCACGTTAGCATACTGAGCCACACATTAGCACACTGACCTGCACATTAGCAAACTGAGCTGCACATTAGCATACAGGACCCACACATTAGCATACTGAGCTGCACATTAGCACACTGACCTGCACATTAGCATACTGAGCTGCACATTGGCACATTGATCTGTACTTTAGCATACTGATCCGCACATGAGTATACTGAGCTGCACATTAGCATAATGAGCTGCACATTAGCATACAGGCACTACATAATAGCATACTTAGTCGCACAATTGAACACTGACCTGCACATTAGCATACTGAGCTGCACATTAGCATACAGGTGCCACACATTAGCATACTGAGCCACACATTAGCATACAGGTGCCACACATTAGCATACTGAGCTGCACATTAGCACACTGGCCTGCACATTAGCATACTGAGACGCACATTTGCATACTTAGCTGCAGATTACCATACAGGAGCCACAGATAAGCATACTGAGCTACACATTAGCACACTGACCTCCACGGTAGCATACTGAGCTGCACATTACCATACAGGACCCACACATTAGCATACTGAGCTGCACATTAGCACACAGACCTGCCACATATTAGCTGACAGGAGCCACAAAATCAATTCTAAATATTTCAGAAACTATTTACTGTAGAGAACAACTGCTTGTACAATGTATTGCCAGTTTTTAATGCTCTTTACAAATAAATCAATTTCCTGTTAAGGCCCTTTAAGGACAAATAACAGTGATGAATAGACACTTTGATTAATCACATGGGCCCTATAAATATGGAACAATAAAACATGAGTGCAGGAGTCACAGCACTGTCTATAAAGTGGGGCACACTGACCTATCACCCCACACACCCAGACTCTTTGCCTTTGAAGTTCATAAATGGTGTTGAATTCTAGCACTGCATGTTGTTGATTAATAAACTAAAGCTAGACATAGCAAACCATACTGCATGGAAACACAAGCAGTTTTTTTTCCAACACCACAAAGCAAAGGTGTCAAATCTACGGCGCTAAGACTTCTTTATGGTCCAGTTCTCCCATTTGTATGTTCTTACTGGGTCTACCATAGTTTTAACTATGCGCACATATCCTTTTACCATGCAGTCTCTTTCACCTCCCATCTGGCTACCACTTTCAAATATCACCTCCATCTCGCTTGCTCTTTTTTTTTTTTTTGTCTCCTTTCCCTTCTCTTTTCAGAAATAAAAATTAGCTTCGGATATAGCAGTTGTGGCAAATAGGACTTTGGTCAAGAGAAGGAGGGACAGTTTTCAGTTTGTTTAACAGATAAGTCTTATTCCCATTTATTTGTAGTTCCACAAGAGGAGATTACTTCCCAATCATTTTATTCCAAGAACTACATCCAATCGCTGAGTCTTTTTTTGAGAACCACTAAGTTATTTTCTGTATCTAGCCATAATAACATTGGATAGATGTTTTAATTAATCATTGATCAATCAATCATAAAATTCATCTTCAACAATTTAAAAAAGCAACATTAAATATTAAACAAAGAAATTGAAAAAGTAGTAGATATTAATCTAGCAATCAGTTTTTATGGAGTTTATTATTTAGATTTTTTTATGTCTTCATTCTCTTCTATTATGATTTGTGTATTTCATATTCTATTCTGGTTTACAAGAAAAAAAAAAAACATACATTTTGCTTGAAAATATATTTATTTTAAAAAGCATTCCATGTAACAAAAATAAAATGTATTAAACCATCACTTAGTACTCTTCTCCCTCCTCTCCTTCTCCCTCACCCTCCACACTGTCAGTGCCAACCTCTTCATAATCCTTCTCCAGGGCAGCCATGTCCTCACGGGCCTCAGAGAACTCTCCTTCCTCCATACCCTCTCCAACATACCAGTGCACAAAGGCACGCTTGGCATACATCAAGTCAAACTTGTGGTCAAGGCGAGCCCAAGCCTCAGCTATAGCTGTGGTGTTGCTCAACATACACACAGCACGCTGGACCTTGGCCAAGTCTCCACCTGGAACCACTGTGGGAGGTTGGTAGTTGATGCCAACCTTGAACCCAGTTGGGCACCAGTCGACAAACTGGATGGTGCGCTTGGTCTTGATAGTGGCAATAGCAGCATTCACATCCTTGGGCACCACATCACCACGGTATAGCAGGCAGCAAGCCATGTATTTACCATGCCTAGGGTCACATTTCACCATCTGGTTGGCTGGCTCAAAGCAAGCGTTGGTGATCTCAGACACAGACAGCTGCTCATGATAAGCTTTCTCTGCAGAGATAACAGGGGCATAGGTGGCCAGAGGGAAGTGGATACGGGGATAGGGCACCAGGTTGGTCTGGAATTCTGTAAGATCTACATTCAGAGCCCCATCAAATCTGAGAGATGCTGTGATAGAGGACACAATCTGGCCAATCAGACGGTTTAGGTTAGTGTAGGTTGGGCGTTCAATGTCCAGATTTCTGCGACAGATGTCATAAATGGCCTCATTGTCAACCATGAAGGCACAGTCAGAGTGCTCCAGAGTGGTGTGGGTGGTGAGGATGGAGTTGTAGGGTTCAACCACAGCTGTGGAAATCTGAGGAGCTGGATAGATGGCAAATTCTAACTTGGATTTCTTGCCATAGTCAACAGAGAGACGTTCCATCAGCAGGGAGGTGAATCCTGAGCCAGTGCCACCTCCGAAACTGTGGAAGATGAGAAAGCCCTGGAGTCCTGTGCACTGATCAGCCTGGGAGAGAATACACACAAAGAAATGAGATACCAACATAAATACATGGAAATCAGCTCATTAATTACCCAATTTAGAAGCTGGAGATATTTACACATATATGATGGTGCACTGCTGACTAACACTGAGATACCACAGAATTATAGCTTTCTTAATAATGTTTGCTAATTACAGTTGTTATTAGTAGACAAGTACTATTCATATAAGAACCTGGATTTATATTTACAGGTCATATAGATGACATTTTTACATTTATTATACATTTATGTAGATTACATTGTTGGTTATTTGACTCTTATAAAACTTACCAGCTTGCGACTTCTGTCAAGCACCAGGTCAATGATCTCCTTTCCGATGGTGTAATGTCCACGGGCGTAGTTGTTGGCAGCATCTTCCTTACCAGTGATGAGTTGCTCAGGATGGAAAAGCTGCCTGTAGGTTCCTGTTCTCACCTCATCTATATGTCACAAATAATCACAATTAATCTTCACAGATTCACTTATAATGCCAAGAACTTTGCATCCACATAAGAGCAAACAATTCAATAGCAACAAACTCCAAAATTAAATTAGTATGTAAATTTGCTAGCCTGAACTCAGATATGGACACTAAGCACAACAGAACTCACCAATAACAGTGGGCTCCAGATCCACAAAGACAGCTCTGGGAACATGTTTCCCAGCACCAGTCTCACTGAAGAAGGTGTTGAAGGAATCATCTCCACCACCAATGGTTTTGTCACTGGGCATCTGTCCGTCCGGCTGGATTCCATGTTCCAGACAGTACAGCTCCCAGCATGCATTGCCAATCTGCACTCCTGCTTGACCAACGTGGACTGAGATGCACTCCCTCTGTGGGGGGAATAAAAAGGAGAATAATGTAAGTTAGGAGATAGGATAAATGAGAGCTGAATGAGACTGCCAGAAAAAAACATGAAACTAGAGCATATAATAATATGTTAAGAATGGAAGACAAGCAAACCTAATTTTCTATGGGCAATTACCAATACATATAAATACATTGTATTAAATAACATACAGTAAGTATACACATTTGCAGTTGGTCCCTCTCTGTTAATAGTCTTTTCCAAAGTTAGTATATCATTAATTTATGGTGTTTAGATGAATGCTTTTGATAATAAACTTGCTATACCAGATATAATTACACAAAATCTCTAATACCAAGAGACATCACTGATTGAAAGTGAACTCCTGGTACAGACAGAATAGATAGGACAGAGCAGACTGGCAGTGACATCCTGGTATATACAGAATAGATAGGACAGCGCAGACTGGCAGTGACATCCTGGTATATACAGAATAGATAGGACAGTGCAGACTGGCAGTGACATCCTGGTACAGACAGAATAGATAGGACAGTACAGTCTGGCAGTGACATCCTGGTACAGACAGAATAGATAGGACAGAGCAGACTGACAGTGACATCCTAGTACAGACAGAATAGATAGGACAGAGCAGACTGACAGTGACATCCTACTACAGACAGAATAGATAGGACAGAGCAGACTGACAGTGACATCCTGGTATATACAGAATAGATAGGACAGTGCAGACTGGCAGTGACATCCTAGTACAGACAGAATAGATCGGACAGCACAGGCTGTCAGTGACATCCCGGTACAGACAGAATAGATAGGACAGCGCAGACTGGCAGTGACATCCTGGTATATACAGAATAGATAGGACAGTGCAGACTGGCAGTGACATCCTAGTACAGACAGAATAGATAGGACAGCACAGGCTGGCAGTGACATCCTGGTACAGACAAAATAGATAGGACAGCACAGACTGGCATTGACATCCTGGTATATACAGAATAGATAGCACAGCGCAGACTGGCAGTGACATCCTAGTACAGACAGAATTGATAGGACAGCACAGACTGGCAGTGCCATCCTGGTACATACAGAATAGATAGGACAGCACAGATTGGCAGTGACATCCTGGTACAGACAGAAGAGATAGGACAGCGCAGACTGGCAGTGAGATCCTGGTATATACAGAATAGATAGGACAGCGCAGACCAGCAGTGACATCTTGGTATATACAGAATAGATAGGACAGAGCAGACTGGCAGTGAGGTCCTGGTATATACAGAATAAATAGGACAGCGCAGACTGGCAGTGACATCCTGGTACAGACAGAAGAGAGAGGACAGCGCAGACTGGCAGTGACATCCTGGTACAGACAGAAGAGAGAGGACAGCACAGACTGGCAGTGACAGCCTGGTATATACAGAATAGATAGCACAGCGCAGACTGGCAAGGAGATCCTGGTATATACAGAATAGATAGGACAGCACAGACTGGCAGTGAAATCCTTGTATATACAGATTATATAGGACAGGGCAGGCTGGCAGTGATATCCTGGTACAGACAGAAGAGATAGGACAGCGCAGACTGGCAGTGACAGCCTGGTATATGCAGAACAGATAGGGCAGCGCACACTGGCAGGGAGATCCTGGTACAGACAGAATAGATTGGACAGCACAGACTGGCAGTGAGAGCCTGGTATATACATAGAATAGATAGGACAGCGCAGACTGGCAGGGAGATCCTGGTATATACAGAATAGATAGGACAGCACAGACTGGCAGTGAGATCCTGGTATATACAGAATAGATAGGGGAGCACAGACTGGCAGTGAGAGCCTGTTATATACAGAATAGATAGGACAGTGCAGACTGGCAGTGAGATCCTGGTATATATACAATTGATAGGATAGTGCAGACTGGCAGTGAGATCCTGGTATATACAAAATAGATAGGACAGCACAGACTGTCAGTGACATCCTAGTATAGACAGAATAGATAGGACAGCACAGACTGGCAGTGACATTCTGGTATATACAGAATAGATAGCACAGCTCAGACTGGCATGGAGATCCTGGTATATACAGAATAGATACGACAGCACAGACTGGCAGTGAAATCGTGGTATATACAGAATAGATAGGACAGGGCAGACTGGCAGTGAGATCCTGGTATATACAGAATAGACAGGACAGCGCAGAACAGCAGTGACATCTTGGTATATATAGAACAGATAGGATAGAGCAGACTAGCAGTGAGGTCCTGATACATACAGAATAGATAGGACAGCGCAGACTGGCAGTGACATCCTAGTACAGACAGAATAGATAGGACAGCACAGACTGGCAGGGACACCCTGGTATATACAGAATAGATAGGACAGCGCAGACTGGCAGGGAGATCCTGGTATACACAGAATAGATAGGACCGCATAGACTGGCAGTGACATCCTGATATATACAGAATAGATAGGAGAGCACAGACTGGCAGTGAGATCCTGGTATAGACAGAATAGATAGGACAGAGCAGACAAGCAGTGAGAGCCTGGTATATACAGAATAGATAGGACAGTGCAGACTGGCAGTGACATCCTGGTACAGACAGAATAGATTGGACAGCGCAGACTGGCAGTGACATCCTGGTATATACAGAATAGATAGGACAGCACAGACTGACAATGAGATCCTGGTATATACAGAATATATAGGACAGCACAGACTGGCAGTGCCATCCTGGTACAGACAGAATAGATAGGACAGCGCAGACTGGCAGTGAGATCCTGGTATACACAGAATAGATAGGACAGCACAGACTGGCAGTGAGATCCTGGTATACAAAGAAAAGATAGGACAGCACAGACTGGCAGTGAGATCCTGGTACAGACAGAATAGATAGGACAGTGCAGGCTGGCAGTGAGATCCTGGTATATACAGAATAGATAGGACAGCTCAGACTGGCAGCAAGATCCTAGTATACACAGAATAGATAGGACAGTGCAGACTGGCAGTGAGATCCTGGTACAGACAGAATAGATAGGACAGCACAGACTGACAATGAGATCCTGGTATATACAGAATAGATAGGACAGCACAGACTGACAATGAGATCCTGGTATATACAGAATAGATAGGACAGCTCAGACTGGCAGCAAGATCCTAGTATACACAGAATAGATAGGACAGTGCAGACTGGCAGTGAGATCCTTGTATATACAGAATAGATAGGACAGCACAGACTGGCAGTGAGACCCTGGTATATACAGAATAGATAGAACAGCACAGACTGGCAGTGAGACAATCGTATATACAGAATAGATAGGACAGCGCAGACTGGCAGTGAGATCATGGTACAGACAGAATAGATAGGACAGCACAGACTGGCAGTGACATCCTAGTACAGACGGAATAGATAGGACCGCACAGACTGGCAGTGAGATCCTGGTATATACATAATAGATAGGACAGCGCAGACTGGCAGGGACATCCGAGTACAGACAGAATACATAGGACAGCGCAGACTGGCAGTGACATCCTGGCACAGACCGAATAGATAGGACAGCGTAGACTGGCAGTGACATCCTGGCACAGACCGGATATATAGGACAGCGCAGACTGGCAGTGACATCCTGGCACAGACCGAATAGATAGGACAGCGCAGACTGGCAGTGACATCCTGGCACAGACCGAATAGATAGGACAGCGCAGACTGGCAGTGACATCCTGGCACAGACAGAATAGATAGGACAGCGCAGGCTGGCAGTGAGATCCTGGTATATACAGAATAGATAGGACAGCACAGACTGGCAGTGACATCCTGGTACAGACAGAATAGATAGGACAGCGCAGACTGGCAGTGAGAGCCTTGTATATACAGAATAGATAGGACAGCACAGACTGACAATGAGATCCTGGTATACACAGAATAGATAGGACAGCACATACTGGCTGTGAGAGCCTTGTATATACAGAATAGATAGGAGAGCACAGACTGGCAGTGAGAGACTTGTATATACATAATAGATAGGACAGCACATACTGGTAGTGAGATCCTGGTATAGACAGAATAGATAGGACAGCACAGACTGGCAGTGAGAGCCTTATATATACATAATAGATAGGACAGCGCAGACTGGCAGTGAGAGCCTTGTATATACAAAATAGATAGGACAGCACAGACTGGCAGTGACATCCTGGTATATACAGAATAGATAGGACAGCGCAGACTGGCAGTGAGAACCTGGTATATACAGAATAGATAGGACAGTGCAGAGGGCATACATATGCAGTTGGTTACAGTTACACATAGCAGACTGTCAGTTAATGAAACTCATAGAAAACACAGAGTAATAGTATTTTTTTTAGTTGTCAATCCCTGGCACATAGATTACACAAACGGGCAGCGAGTCCCTGGCACATACTCACCATGTTGCTGACTGTTTGTCTCCTGGTTCCGATGAGTTATGGACTCGGATATTGGAGTTCTGCTGTCATCCTCTGCCCAGAGCCTCCTATTTATCAGGAGCTGACCAGGAGCGTCCTTAGTAACAGGAGGGAGGAGGGAGGGGGCTACTCAGGGAGGGATGGGGCTAACTGTCACCTGGTCCCTCCCAGCACAACACACCTGTATAGGGACAAGAGCTGCAATGTGACCCCAGGGCAGGGAGTGGAGATGTACAACACAACCGTTACCAGCCTGGTAGTGCCAAGACAAAGGATTCAGGGTAACCACAAGACAAAGAGCTGAGAGTCATAACACAGAGAGGGAAATGAGAGTAAAGAGAGGGAGAGATGAGGAGGGAAGAAGAGAGGGAGAGATGAGGAGGGAAGAAGAGAGGGAGAGAGCATAGGCGGCAACTAGAGAGGGAGAGAGAGGAGGAAAGAAGAGAGGGAAATGAGAATAAAGAGAGGGAGAGAGGAGAAGGGAAGAAGAAATGGAAGGAGAGTGGAAGAGAGAGGAGGGAAGAAGAGAAGGATGGAGAGTGGGAGAGAGAGGAGGGAATAGAGAGAGAGAAGAGGGAAGAAGAGAGGGTGAGAGAGGAGGGAACTATGGAGAGAGGAGAGAAAGAGAAAGGAGGAGAGAAGGGAAGATGAGAGGGATATAGAGGAGTAAAAAGAGAGAGAAAGGAGGAAGGAAGGAAGAGAGGTGAGAGAAGAGGGAAGGAGACAGGAGGGAAGGAAAAAGATGAGGAGGGAAAAAAGAGAGGGAGAAAGCTACATAAAGCCTAAAATCAAAAGCCATAAAATTAAACAAATAGTCCCAGTATGTCCACTCTGTGAGGCTGGATGTGCAGTGTAGTATCCTTGTCTCTTAGGGACCACATCTCAGCAGCATGTTGCTGAGAGATGGTCACTGATTGGTTAGTACGAGAAACAGCACAAGAAGTACAGAAGACAGAGTCGGTGCAGGGCACTGATGCATCCTCTGGGGAGTCCCAGTGTGGTGAAAGATTTTCTGTTGTGTAGCTCCTCCACCCACTTTGGCTCACGCCCCCCTGTTCCCCTAGGCCCTCTGCACCTCACCAGCCCCCTTTCTCTTATGGGCATCTTATGCGGATCTGGGGGAGTTCATTGGTGGTTTAGAGGTAATTATTTGAGATTCGCTGCTCTGGCAAGAGGAAGCACCAGCAGTGATGGTATAAATACTATTGATTGAAACACCAAAATGCTCCCTAAGATTCTGGGGAGCCAGAGAAGCATTACATATATATATATAATATATACTAGCAACTTGAAATTTGAAGCCTAAAAATTGCTGTTGTTTGCCACCTAATGCACCTTTGGTACTCATTGCGAGCCTCTCCCCCCCTCTACTTTACGGGCCTCGCGATGAGCGCCTTTGCAAGTGTTACAGATAAACGCTCCTACCCCTGTGTCTCTTTCCCCCTTCTCCCTCCCCTGTGTCTCTTTTCCTCCTTTCTCCCTCCCCTGTGTATCTTTGCCCCCTCTCCCTCCCCTGTGTCTCAGGGGGAGCCAGGGAGCCCATAAGTGAGGTTGCAAGCTAATTTCCTATTCAATTGGCGGCCTCCCAATGGCTTCCGAGTTACGGGTTTAAAAAAAAAATGGTGGGCGTTTATTTTTTTCAAGCCCGTAACTTGGAAGCCACTTGGTGCCTCTGTTTTGTCTTTTTCCCTCGATTCAGCAAAATTCTAGTACACTGTAGTTTCCAATGGTTAGTTCTCTATATCTTGGAGGGCCCTGGTGCAAAATGATTTGAGGGCCCAGTTGCAAGTTTCTTATCCAAAGTACAGTGGCGGGGCTAGATAATGGAGGGCACCAGTAAAAAAAGGGGCCAAACCCACACTTTTTTCTCCAGTTTTTATGTTCACTTTCATCTCCTGTTTTTAACTCTACTTGGTATTTCCAGTTTTATTTCCACTTTTTAGCTCTATTTTTTATCTCCATTTTTATCTCCATTTTTTATGCAACTTTTAAACAAGCAGAGTTACACTTTTTTATCTCTACTTTCTAGCTCCATTTTTGCTCCGCTTTTTTTCTCCTGTTATCACTCTGTTATTAAGTATTTTGTCAGCCCATGTTAGATGTGATTCACTGTTGTTTTCTACTGCAACATTTTTTAAATCAATCACATTGGTGGAGCTGTTTTGAGATGGGCCCCCTCCAGGTACCAACTTACTCAGTGACCCATCCTTTTTAGCATCCATCCTGCACATAGCACCTACCTCTCTTAGCGTCCATCCCTACATACCACCCAGCCCGTGTCTGCAGCCATCCCCTTTCAGCATTCATCCACGCACATAACCCAACCGTGCTCAGCCCCCACCTCACATAGCTCCCATCTCTATCTCCGCTGTACTTCCCTGCCACTTTGCAGCCCTTGCTCTCTCACCTCTTCCCTGAGACACAACCCCATCGTGCTGAACTGCTTCACACTGCCATCTTTTGGAGCTTTAGTAGAAATGCACTTTTTGTGACAGGCAAGGACCAATTTTCGGCCAGGTTTTGTGAGGCCAAGGATGCCCAGGGGAATAGATGGCAGCGCTATAAATGAAATGGAACCCCATTGTTTGCTTTCAAATACATTTTCAAATATAGTTATTTATGCAGAACAAAAGCAACCTTAATACTTTAATACCTTTAAAAAGTTACTTCTGAATGTTATCACTCATGCCAGTTTTATCATGTGATTAATGGGAGATTGAAGGTCCCTGGGTGCTACTAGGTTTATAATATCTCTGTGTATCTGTTTACTTTTATGTGCATTATTTTATTAAGAAGGGCTTATAAGCTCTGCTTTTTTTCTGCCTAAAATCTAACAAATAGTTCCTAACTGGTTTCCCCCCTCTGCAGCTCATGAATACAGCTTCTAAGTACAGGGATTGCATTTCATATTAACCAATCAGTGGCAGCATTCTGAGTTCACTGACAGGCTACTTTGAAACACTGCACTTTACAGCCTTTCTACTCATGTTGCAGAGGTCAGACAGGTATACATTATAGGATTTTTAGCACTTCTTATTAAAATAAAATACTTAAAAGTAAATAAATACACAGGGATATTATATACCTAGTAAAATCCAGAAAACTTCCATGTCCATTTAAATGTCATAAAGTTTGTCAAAGTCAAGTACATGAAATGATTCATTACTATGTATTTATAATTAATATTTAAAAATTAGCCTAACGTTACTATGGAGCTGTTTTAAAAGTAAAAAAAATAAACGTTTTCATTCACTTTGCATCTCCCTCTTATTTCCTCCCTGTTCCCTCTCTTTTCCCTTCCCTCTCTTTTCTCTTGTTTCCTTCCCTCTCTCTGTCTGTGATTGTCTTGGCACTGCCAGTCTGGTAACGGTTGTGTTGTACATCTCCACTCCCTGCCCTGGGGTCACATTGCTGCTTTTGTCCCTACTCTCCTCTCTGTCCCACTCTCCTTCCCTTTCTTCTTCCCTCCTCCTCTCTCCCTCTCTTTATTCTCATTTCCCTCTCTTCTTCCCTCCTCATCTCTCCCTCTCTTTACTCTCATTTCCCTCTCTTCTTCCCCCCTCCTCTCCCTCTCCCTTTCTTTACTCTCATTTCCCTCTCTGTGTTATGACTCTCAGCTCTCTGTCTTGTGGTTACCCTGAATCCTTTGTCTTGGCACTGCCAGGCTGGTAACGGTTGTGTTGTACATCTCCACTCCCTGCCCTGGGGTCACATTGCTGCTTTTGTCCCTATACAGGTGTGTTGTGCTGGGAGGGGCCAGGTGACAGTTAGCCCCAGCCCTCCCTGAGTAGCCCCCTCCCTCCTCCCTCCTGTTACTAAGGACGCTCCTGGTCAGCTCCTGATAAATAGGGGGCTCTGGGTAGAGGGTGACAGCAGAACTCTAATATCCGAGTCCATAACTCATCGGAACCAGGAGACAAGCAGTCAGCAACATGGTGAGTATGTGCCAGGAGCTTACTGCAAGCCTATGCCTTGTGTGGATACAGGAGCTTTCTACCAGTTTGTCTGTGCCCATGTCTGTGCCAAGAGGTCACTACAAATCTGATAAGTTATGTGCCAGGAACTCACTGTCGGTACCCATTGGCATTTCATGCCCGCTGTACCTGGCACTGATACCTGGGCTGTGTAATGTGGGTACCAGGAGCTTCCTATAAGTCAGTCTGTCATGTTTTATGTGTTACTGGAGCTCAATATTAGTCTGTGCCATCTTTGTTCTCCTTGATTTCCATCTGTATCTTCATTTACTCTAGTCCTGCTTCTGTTCTGTACAATTGGCCCTGGTATGTCTCTCAGTGTCATAGGTCAGTTGTATTCTAGATTCCACCCAATGCTTATCTTTTATACCTGTCTTAAATTGTTGCTTGTCTACATATTTGTTTTGTATATTAGTGTATAGCTTAATATTCCCCTGCAATATTCAATATATTCATGTACAGACTTTCCCATCTGTGTTTATAGATTGTGTCTGGTGTTAGGGTCTTGAAATGGTTTGTAACCTTACCTCCTGACTCACAATATTCTTCTCTGATCCCCCCCCCCCCACAGAGGGAATGCATCTCAGTTCACGTTGGTCAGGCAGGAGTGCAGATTGGCAATGCATGCTGGGAGCTGTACTGTCTGGAACATGGAATCCAGCCAGACGGACAGATGCCCAGTGACAAAACCATTGGTGGTGGAGATGATTCCTTCAACACCTTCTTCAGTGAGACTGGTGCTGGGAAACATGTTCCAAGAGCTGTCTTTGTGGATCTGGAGCCGACTGTGATTGGTGAGTATGAGAGGTTCACTGTGAAAATGGTATCATTTTAGTAAACATATCCAAAAGCTCTCATAAAAAATAATTTATATCATTTTGAGATTGTTACTACCTAGTATTGTTCATATGTTCTATTATTTGATTTCTCAATTTAGTGTAATTATTAGTATCCACTAACCATGTTATTTTTGCCCTACAGATGAGGTGAGAACAGGTACCTACAGGCAGCTTTTCCATCCTGAGCAACTCATCACTGGCAAGGAAGATGCCGCCAACAACTACGCCCGTGGGCATTACACCATCGGAAAGGAGATCATTGACCTGGTGCTGGACAGAATTCGCAAACTGGTATGTTCTATAGGAGTCATACAGTCAACAAAGTCCCTAATGTGTAGAGCCACATTAGTATGAAAATTCTTCACAGCTCATATCTGGTACCAATTACTATTAATTATTCATTAGTAATAATCCTGCTAGATTTGGCACAACTAGCCCTCTTTTTGCTTCTATTTAGTATGGTTCACACATTATATAATTGTATTTTTCAGTTTAAGGTGACACAGAAAATGTACCATTTATTAAAAATCGGAAATGCCTTAAGATGGTTAGAGAGGTTAGTGTTATTTTATATATATAGTAACTGAAAGGTCCCCCCTCTGAGATAATGGCATGGTCAACTGCGACAAATTAAGATTAGCACTGGATAAAGAAGTTAAGAATGCGCAGTTGAAATGGTAATAGTAAGTAATTAGTTAATGGTTACATTTAATTGCTCTCTGTTAAATGTATCTGTCACTATTACCATTTTTTCAGCTTGACATGCTCTTCTGTTTTCTATTATGCCACACTATTAATCTTAATTGCCAGTGATATAGTTTATTACCTCAGAGGGTGGATCTTTATACATAAAATAATTATAATTCTAGATAAATTTTCATTACGGTTCGGTTTTGTTTGCATTTATACATATTTTTCAGTTTTCAATAAATGGGACCTTTTTTTTAATTTCACTTTAGTGCTACTACTAGAGCCTAAAAAATAAACAATTAATAAACCTTGCTATTTTCAAAGATCTCAATATATTTGCCTGACTTTGTTTCTCTTCTCTCCCAGGCTGATCAGTGCACAGGACTCCAGGGCTTCCTCATCTTTCACAGTTTCGGAGGTGGTACTGGCTCAGGCTTCACCTCCCTGCTGATGGAACGTCTCTCTGTTGACTATGGCAAGAAATCCAAGTTGGAATTTGCCATCTATCCAGCTCCTCAGATCTCCACAGCTGTGGTTGAACCCTACAATTCCATCCTCACCACCCACACCACTCTGGAGCACTCCGACTGCGCCTTCATGGTGGACAATGAGGCCATCTATGACATCTGTCGCAGAAATCTGGACATTGAGCGCCCAACCTACACTAACCTAAACCGTCTTATTGGCCAGATTGTGTCCTCTATCACAGCATCTCTCAGATTTGATGGAGCTCTGAATGTAGATCTTACAGAGTTCCAGACCAACCTGGTGCCCTATCCCCGAATCCACTTCCCTCTGGCCACCTACGCCCCTGTTATCTCTGCAGAGAAAGCTTACCATGAGCAGCTGTCTGTGTCTGAGATTACCAATGCTTGCTTTGAGCCAGCCAACCAGATGGTAAAATGTGACCCCCGTCATGGAAAATACATGGCTTGCTGTCTTCTGTACCGTGGTGATGTGGTGCCCAAGGATGTCAATGCTGCTATTGCTACCATCAAGACCAAGCGTACCATCCAGTTTGTCGACTGGTGCCCAACTGGGTTCAAAGTTGGCATCAACTATCAGCCTCCCACTGTAGTTCCAGGTGGAGATTTGGCCAAGGTACAACGTGCTGTGTGTATGTTGAGCAACACCACAGCCATTGCCGAGGCCTGGGCTCGCCTGGACCACAAGTTTGACCTGATGTATGCCAAGCGTGCCTTTGTGCACTGGTATGTGGGAGAGGGTATGGAGGAAGGAGAGTTCTCTGAGGCCCGTGAGGACATGGCTGCCCTGGAAAAGGATTATGAAGAGGTTGGCACTGACAGTGTGGAGGGTGAGGGAGAAGGAGAGGAGGGAGAAGAATACTGAGAGAAATAAAAAAAAACAAAAAAAAAACACATTTTCTAATAAATATATTTTTCAGCTAAATGTTTTGTGTTTGTTTCTTGTTAATATAATATGACTAGTGACTTGCCCATAAAAATGACAGCTTGATGGATTTTTCTAAATTGTTTTCCCACCCCCTGTCTCTCTTTGCCCCCTCTTTCCCTCCCCTGTCTATCTTTGCCCCCTCCCTGTCCCCTATCTCTCTTTGTCACCTATCTCCCTCCCCTGTCTCTCTTTGCCACTCTCTTCCTCCCCTGTCTCTCTTTGACCCCCCTCTCCCTCCACAGTCTGTCTTTGCCTGCTCTCTACCTCCTATCTCTCTTTGCCCCCTCACTCCCTCCCTGTCTCTCTTTGACTCCTCTCTCCCTCCGCAGTCTCTCTTCCATCCTCTCTCCCTCCCCTGTCTCTCTTTGTCCGCTCTCTTCCTCCTATCTCTCTTTGCCCCTCTCTCTCCCTCCCTGTCTCTCGTTGACCCCTCTCTACCTTCCATGTCTCTCTTTGCCCCACTCTCTTTCTCCCAGTTTTTCTTCCATCCTCTCTCCCTCCCCAGTCTCTCTTTGTCCCCCTTTCCCTCCCCAGTCTCTCTTTGTCCACTCTCTCCACCCGCTGTCTGTCTTTGTCACCTCTCTCCATCGCTGTCTGTCTTTGCCCCCGCTCTCCCTCCCCTGTCTCTCTTTGCCCCCTATCTCCCTCCGCTGTCTCTCTTTGCCTGCTCTCTACCTCCTATCTCTCTTTGCCCCCTCTCTCCCTCCCTGTGTCTCTTTGACCCCCCTTTCCCTCCCCTGTCTCTCTTTGCCCCCTCTCTCCCTCCCCAATCTCTCTTCCATCTTCTCTCCCTCCCGTCTCTCTTTGTCGGCTCTCTCCCTCCTATCTCTCTTTGCCCCCTCTCTTCCTCCCCTGTCTCTCTTTGCCCCTTCTCTCCCTCCCCAGTCTCTCTTCCATCCTCTCTCCCTCCCCAGGCTCTATTTGCCCACTCTCTCCCTCCCCATTGTCTCTTTGCGCCCTCCCTCCCCAGTCTCTCTTTGTCCCCTCTCTCCACCGCTGTCTTTCTTTGTCCCCTCTCTGCATCCGCTGTCTGTCTTTGCCCCCTCTCTTCCTCCCCTTTCTCTCTTTGCCCCCTCTCTCCCTCCCCTGTCTCTCTTTGCCCCCTCTGTCCCTCCCGTGTCTCTCTTTGCCCCCTCTATCCCTCCCTGTCTCTCTTTGCCCCCTCTCTCTCCTTGTCTCTCTTTACCCCTTCTCTCCCTCCTCTGTCTCTCTTTACCCCCTCTCTTCCTCCCGTCTCTCTTTGCCACCTCTCTCCCTCCCCAGTATCTCTTTGTCCCCTCTCTCCCTCACCTATCTCTTTTTGCTCTCTCTCTCTATTTGCCCCCACTCTCCCTCCCCTGTCTCTCTTTGACCCCTACCCGGTATCTCTTTACCCCCTCTCTCTCTCTTCCCTGTCTCTCTTTGCCCCCTCTCTCCCTCCCCTGTCGCTCTTTGCTCCCTCTCTCTTGTCTCTTTTTTTTTATGCCTCCACTCTCCCTCCCCTGTCTCTCTTTTACCCATCTCTCCCTCCCCTGTCTTTCTTTATCCCCTCTCTCCCACCCCTGTCTCTATTTGCCCCCTCTCTCCCTCCCCTGTCTCTCTTTGACCCATCGCTCCGTCCCCTGTCTTTCTTTATCCCCTCTCTCCCACCCCTGTCTTTCTTTATCCCCTCTCTCCCACCCCTGTCTTTCTTTATCCCCTCTCTCCCACCCCTGTCTCTATTTGCCCCCTCTCCCTCCCCTGTCTCTCTTTGCCCCCTCTCTCCCTCCCCTGTCTCTCTTTTCCCCCTCTCTCCCTCCCCTGCCTCTCCCCTACCCCCTTCTGTGTTCCCCTTACCTCCCCCTGTCCCAGTGATGCACTCTCTATTTGCCCCTGCTCTCCCCCAGAAAGTGCACAAAACGCTGCAAAACAATAGGACACTGAACAAACTGATACAAAGAAATTGAGATCTGAGGAGCTAACAATCATGGCTGGATTACCCATTAGGCCAACTAGGCAGACGCCCAGGGGCGTCACTTCTTAAAAAAAATGGTTCCTGGCTTAAAAAAATGAAATGTTGCAGTTCATAGACTGACCACTAGGGGGTAACCACCTAGAATAAGAGAGTTACAACAGGAAAGGGAACTTACACATACAGAAAGGCAAAAATGGGTCTGTGCATAACTTGCGTACTGACTCTCAGGGGCTCCTCTACTTCACTGCCTAGGGGCTCCAAAAAGGTAGATACAGCCCTGCTTACAATCTAGAGGAGAGTTTGAGACAAGTGGGTAAGAGAGATACAGGATGGACATTGATCAGGTCAGTGGGTGGTATCCATTGTATGTGGTTTATTTGGTCTGAGCCAGGTGATGACAATAGGGGAAATGTAGGCTGAATATGTTACAGATGTACGTAATAGGTTTCTATAAAAAAATGCCTTTTCAGTGATCATTTAAAACTAAGCAAAGAGGAAGAACTGTATATTTCTGCCAAGGGCAGGCTTCAAAAGCAAGTTTCCAAGGGGGCAACCTTTCTGTTCAATTTCATGCAATAGTTTGTGCACAGGAATGTCTCTATGCTTTGAGTTCTCTGTCTGGAAGAGTATATTCTCTAACATACTTCGGGCCTCAATTCCACAAATTACACAAATTTTAGTTACTGTAGCCTGTAAAGGAGCCTGCAAAAGTTACGGCTGTTAAATTAGCCCCTTTTATCTACGCCCAAAATATTTGCGGGTTACAGGCTGAAAAGCAACTTGCGGTTGACAAAATCGTAACTCTGACTCAGCTAAGCCTTTGATCTTTCAAGCCCGCAAAAGTTAGGAACGCTAAAATAGCAAATTGCAATTAAATTGCTACAATTCCCCGAAGCCGCACTTGCTGTCACACCCGTGAATGGCAAATGTAGCCCAAAATCCTACAAGTACTAGAGAGGACTCACAAGGGGGTTAAACTCCTGTCCATAGCACTGTAAAAGCAAATATAAACACACTACTGTATTTTAAATTATAGTGAAAGTGATGAAATACATTAGAATTAATTGCACAACAGTCTCAAGCTCACAAATCTGCAAACGTTTTCTTTTTTGCGTTTCATTTCTGTGTTATATTGACCCCGGCAATCAATGGGTTAATACAAATCAATGAACTTGCATGGACTAAGTAAGTAGATTTATTGATTTTTTTAATATCGCAAGTTTATGGATTGCAAATCCGTTTGCAAATCAGACTTCAAAACTGTACATGATTGTGGTTTAAACGCCATCAGCCTTATTAAATTGCGATTCAGCCAATTGGATAGGGCTCTATATAAGCACACAGCATATTTTTTTTACAGACGTTTCTAGTTAGTGAACTTCTATCCAAAAACAAGGTCTTCACTAACTAAAAACTTCTGTAAAAAAATATGCTCTGTGCTTATATAGAGCCCTATTCAATTGTCCAAATTGCAATTTAATAAGGCTGCATGTTTTTACATGATGACCATCTCATTTACTATCGGCTGTTTCTACATTGGTAGTTGTGGGCTTGCTAATTTGATCATGATCTTACCCTGAATTTCTACATATGAAACCATGCTTTACGGTTTTGGATTTCAGCCATGTAGTTGCTGGATTTTCTAATTTAATTGCTCTGTAACTGCAACAAATTTGAATAAGGACCTTCATATATCTGATCTTATTATATATATATAGTTGTCGTACTGCGAGTTTGTGTGTAATGTCCGCAAAATTGCGAGTTGCGCATGCACACTAGGTACAAATTGTGAGTTGCGCATGCACACTATGTACAAATTGCGAGATGAATCGCAAATTGAGACTTCAAGGCATTATTCAATTGCAAGCCCACAATTTGCAATGTACAGGCCGTATGTCTGTGGCTTGAGATTAAGCAAGGCCATAACTCCCGATTTAGAAATAGCCAATAGAAAATGAGACCGGAATCATTACGACAGTAAAACATGGAGGTTAAATGACAATCAATTAGCATTTAGAGGCCCTTTAGGTGATCAGTCCCACAATCCTGCAATGGACAAAATAATAAAAATGAATGAAGGAAATGTTCTAGTCCATGTGGGTGGCCTGATATGTATTAACTCCTTGATTACAGAGATTGATATAACAACGAAATGAAACAAAAAATATTTGTTATTGCAGATTTACGAGCTTGAGACTGTTGTGCAATTAATTATAATGTCATTCATCGCTTCTCCGTCTTTTAAAGTGCAGTATTGTTTTGTTATTTGCATTTACAGTGCTACGATCAGGTGTTTAACGCCCTTGCGAGTCCTATCTGGTACTCGTAGGATTTTCTTCTACATTTGCCATTTACAGGTGTGAAAACATTTGCCGGCTTGAGGAACTGTAGCAACTGAATAACGATTTTAGCGATTGTAACTTTTGCGGGCTTGAAAGATCAAAGGCTTCGGGGGGCTGTAAATTATGAATTTGGCAACTGCAGGGATTTTCAGCCCGTAACCCGTAGATCATTTGCGGCTCGCAAAAAGACGCCAATTGAATAGCAATTTCATTTACGGCTACATTACGGTCTCCAGTAAACAACAATAGCTCAATTGAATTGGGGTCCAAGCCTGCAAGTACATGGCAGAAAGCCAAAATCGTAAATCATGCTTAATTACAATGCCTGAGGCTGTAAGTCTGCTTGCTTGAAAATTGCAACAGTTACAAAGTGATTAAAAGGCCTCATTCAATTGAGATTTGGTCAATTGAATAGGGCTGTATATAAGCACAGAGCATACATGTTTACAGAAGTTTTTAGTTAGTGAACTTCTTTCCAAAAGCAAGGTCTTCACTAACTAAAAACTTCTGTAAAAAAATATGCTCTGTGCTTATATAGAGCCCTATTCAATTGGCCAAATCACAATTAAATGACGCCCAAAATGACTCAAGCTTGCAAGTACATGGCAGAAAGACAAAATCGTAGATCATGTTTCTATCGGCCTAAATTTCCAATTAAAATTAAATTTGCAGGAGTTACAGAGCGATTAAATTCGAAAAAGGCCACAATGACATGGCCGAAATCCTAATCCGTAAACCATGCTTCGCGACATAGCATTTCCGGGCGTGAACATGATAAATTATTCAAATCTGTAGTTACAGGTTTAGATGGAGCCAATAGAGACCGTCATCATTACATCACTAAAACATGGAGGTTAAGTCAATTAAGCAAGACCTGTAACGTACTGCTTAGACAGAGCCAAGCCCTTAACTTGCTGCAAAGTACAATTTGTGATCCAGAAATGTGAGGAAAGGGAGGGAGAGAAGGAGAGAAGGATATGGAGGGAGAGGGAAGTAGAGAGAGAGAAGGAAGGAGGGTGGAGAGAGAGAGAGTGAGTGAGAATGAGAGGGGGGGAGAGAGAGAGAGAAAGAGAGATAGAGAAGGAAGAGGAGAGAGAAGGAGCGAGAGAGAGAAGGAGGGAGGGGGAGAAGGAGGGAGAGAGAAGGAAGGAGAGAGAGAAGGAGAGAGATTGGAAGAGAGAGAGAGAGAGGAAGGGAGAGAGAGAGAAGGATGGAAGAATGGGCAGAAGGAGGGAGAGAGAGAGAGATAGGAAGGGAGAGAGAGAAGGAGAGAGAGATGCAAGAAGACAGAGAGGAAGGGAGAGATAGAGGAAGGGAGAGAGAAGGAGGGGGAGAAGGAGGGAGAGAGAGATAAGGAAGGAGAGAGAGAAGGAATGAGAGAAATTGGAAGAGAGAGAGAGAGAGGAAGGAAGGGAGAGAAGCAAGAAGAGAGTGAGGAAGGGAGAGGTAGAGGAAGGGAGAGAGAGAAGGAGGGAGGAAGAGAGAGAAGGAGGGGTAGAGAGAGAGAGGAGAGAGAAGAAGAGAGGGAGAGGGAGAAGGAGAGAGAGAGGGTGCAAGTAGAGAGAGAAGGCTCACATAGTGAGAGAGTGAGCACAGAGAGCGAACGCAGAGAGAGAGAGATGGCGCAGAGAGAGAGAGACAGGGTACACAGAGAGAAGGCGCACAAACAGACAGAAGACATAATTTTTAACACAATATTATACCGTCATTTAACAAAATTAAACGACTAATACATACATAATACACATTCACTTATGCGTGTGATAATCCTAAATTAAGGACATAGTAATCACTGGGGTGTGGGAGTGCACAAATTTACAGGCCTTGTTGTTGTTATTTTTTAGTCATTCTAGCATGGCTCTCCATGACTCAGGAGGTGGATGAAATTATCTGATACTCCCATTTCTTTAAGAACGTGCCACATTTTGTTGAGATCCACACATTCAAAGGCTTTAGAATAGTCTATGAAGCAGAAATAAGTGTTTTTTCTGGAACTGACTTTTTTTAGGATTGGGATTTAGACTGACCTTTTCCAGTCTATTGGTCACTGTAGAGTTTTCCAAATGTGTTGGCATAAGGCAGACACTTTCACTGCATCGTCTTGTAGGATTTTGAACATTTCAGGCAAAGGACAACATAAAATGTAAATATACTGTGGCTGTATGAGTTGAAATATTTAGTGAATGAGTTGTGTAAGTTATCTGTGAAAGATGACCATGTTTTCTCACTCCAAAAGATGGAAGCTACATGAAAAGCCATCACTTCGGGCTTTCTCTCACCTCAAGCTTTCAGCATCTATCACCATCATAAATCTTGTATGTGCTTTAGGGAATTTGGAGTAGTACCTTCTATATGAGGTAGGACCAAAACATGGGGTTATTAGTAGGGATGACCATCTGTCACACCAGCCAGATGCATATATAGCCTTACTGAAAAACAAATCAATGGACAGTATACCAAATTTCTCAAAATGTTGCCAATAGAAACACATTCTATATACGTCAGATCACATAATGAGCAAAATTCAGTATGTAGAAAATATCCAGCTAAACACAAAATATATACTTATTGACATTTTGATGAATGTAAAAAAAAAAGAAAGGAACTTGAGAATTATTATATCAGGTGATTCAAACAATGGAACAAAGCTGCAGTAAAAGCCAACTGGATGCTTGGCTGTATTGGAAGAGGTACCAGTGCCACTCTATAGATCCGTAGACAGACCTCCCCTGGAATAAAGAGTCCTGTAGAATACAGAGTTATGTTTATGTGAGGTACACACAACAATATCAACAATTATTGTGGAAACATGAAGATTACATTTTGCATTAGAATAACATTATCATAGAATAAGATGGGTCAGGAGTATAAATGGCCCATGGATCTTCCAGTCTGGAGAAAAGAAAGTTGTAGAACAAGGAAACCATAAACAAAGAAAAAGACGTACATGATATGTTTTTTGGGGGATTCTTTTTCTACTTTTTAATAGATTTAGTTTAGAACGTATAGATCAGGGAGTTTCCCCTCTTATGTGCAAGGCCAAAATCATGTAGGATTATGAGGGTATTTTGTTTGAGAACTGACGACTCAATTAATTTGATTTGTTTACTTGTGATGAGGACCTGGCTTTGCCTTGAATGAAGTTGGCCAGTAATGATACAGATCAGAACTATCCAGTTGGTGGCCTTTTTGCCAAATCTAGCCCATGAGCTGTTTTCTGTGGCCCCCAGTCTGCCAGGGACATCCTACTCAGAAACCTAACATCTTAAAATTATTATTCATTAAACCCATCCCACCAACTCGCTGGTCTATAAAAATCTTACCTGCACACTATATTATTTGTACAGTGAAATAGATAGTTTGGGAGCCATTAGCCACACCAATATGGTATAACTGCAATTGTGTTTCTACGTCTTTCGGTGAGTTTGGGTCTAGGTCCATGAGGACCAGGCCTAGGGCAGCACATTTTCAGGCGTCAGCAGGTTCGCTGAAGATGTCATTAATGCACAGACATATACATATGCATCTATGATTTGGGATATAGCAAGAGGATAGGGTGAGTAGTAACTGGGATTTGAAGTCACACAAGTAACTGAGGGGAGCAAAAATCTCAATAGGCCTGAGGCAGCATAAAACCTAAATAGACTTATGACATCTTTAGTGACATCTCTATTGACTGGTTTGTGATCATCTTTAGTGACCTCTTATTTATAACATAGAGCCAAATTCAATTCCAAGCCCGCAACTCCCTAGTAGCAGGCCGAACGTCAGCGGGTGTGTTATGCGGGCTCCCGTTCCTCTCCGATTGCGATGATATTAAATTGGTCAAGGCCGCAAGTTACTGGCCCAAAGCCGAAACCATAAACCATGCACTGGTTTGCTGCAGTACAGGGAGGGAACATGATCAATTAAGCAAGCCTGTAACCTCCCGTTCTGAGTCAGCCAATAGAAAATGAGACTGTCATTATTACGTCAGGAAAACATGGAGGTTACGTGTCAATCAATTGGGTTCGGGGGTAAGATATGCGATCAGACTCACGAAGCGGCAAAATAAAGAATTATGAAAATGAATGCCAATAATGTTCTAGTCCATATGGGTGGTCTGATATGTATTAACTCATTGATACCCAAGACTGATTTAACCCCAAAATGAAATATAAAAATAAATCTCATATTCTGATGATTTGCGGGCTTGAGACTGTTGTGCAATTAATTCTAATGTCTATTGTCGCTTTCCCCGTTATTTACAGTGCAGTATTACGTTTTTATTTGCATTTACAGTCTAACCCCTTTAGTTGTTTAACCCCCACTAGTAGGATTTTCTCCTTCTTTTTCCATTTACGGTGTGAAAACATTTGCGGGCTTGGGGAAACTGAGAAATTGAATAGCGATTTGCCATTTTAGCCATCGTAACGCTTGTAAAAGTGAAAGATAAAAGGCCTCGGGAGGCTGTAAGTTACGGTTTAACTATCACCATTTTTTCAAGGCTGTAACTCGTAACCCGTTTGGAGCCCACAAAAGGACGCCAATTGAATAGCAAATTAGCTTGCAAGCTCACCTACGGGCTATTAGATCGCCCGAAACCTCAATTGAATGGGGGCAACAGTTTTTTGCCTCTCATTTGGAATTGGGACAACATAAAATTCATATTCTGAGAAAGGACCTGACGATGCTCCACCAAGAAGCTGCACACCATAAAAAGATTATTCTCCATTGCATAGGACTGAACTTGCTAAGTACCAGCAATTTACTAACAAATTACGAAGCCCTTATTTTGATTACGGGACTGGGAGATCGTGGAGAGGCCATATACTTACAAGGTTCGACATTGCCCATTATTGGACTATCAAAGGACTGAGATTTTGTGTTGTGACCTTGTGGAGCCTTTTTTGGAACATGATGATTATAACATTGACTATTATTTTGTTTCTTACTATTTTTGTATTCACTAACTCAACCTCTTTTTTTACTGTCACATCTTAGTGTACAGTATATTTTGTATTGTGGTTTGTCTTTTATGTTGACAACTAGTATCATGTTATCTTCAATTGTCTGTGCTGTTTCTTTCTGTGCTGTCTCCCTGTGCTGCCTCTCTCTCTCTGCACCCTCTCTTTCTCTGTGTTTTCTGTCTCTCTCTGTGAGCCCCCTCTCTCTCTCTCTCTGTGCATCCTCTCTCTGTGTGCCCTCTCTCTGTCTGAACACCCTCTCTCTCTGCACTGTCTCTCTTTGTGCCCTCTCTTTCTGATCCTTTTTTTTTCTCTCTGTGCCTACCTCCCTTTTTCTGTGCCCCCTCTATTTCTGTGCCCTCACTCTATGCCCTCCACCTGTGCCCTCTGTCTCTCTGTGTGCCCTCTGTATTTATCTTTGTGCCCTCTCTCTCTCTGCCCTCACTCTATGCCCTCCCTCTGTGCCCTCTGTCTCTCTGTGCACTCTCTCTCTCAATGTATGCCCTCTCTGTGAAATCTCTCTTTTTACCCTCACTGTCTCTACTCTTTCTCTCTCCCTCTGTGCATGCTCATGAGAGACTTTGTTCAACAATTCCCGGAATTTAGCAATAATAAAGCCCGTGTACGTCGGAGCACAACGCACCACTCAGGTGTTATACACACTTTAACAATTATTATAGTGGATTATAGTCGATGGAAATTCAGTGTGAAAAAGTTGAATCTTTTGTACGAAATACCCTTAAAAGACATATGAGGTTTACCCAATAAAAAACTTTTAAACCATAAAAATATCAGTTGTGTTAACATAAATTGAGAATTATTAAGGCATTAATTATACATATTCTCATTATAGTGTGCAGTTACTACAATGAATTGCTACATTGCTCTATATTTTGGCACTATGATTTGGTACTAGATTGAAATTACTTTCAATAATATAAAAGAACTCCATTTCTGGTTGTAAGAATTAATCACAACAATCTTAGTAAAGGATATCTTCTAATAGCAGAGTGTGGGAAAGTGCTGGTGTAGCTTTTGCTCTGTTTCTCTTTTATTTATAACACTTGCCCGTCAGAAATGACGGCATAATATTGTCTTAAAAATTGTCTTCTGTTTGTGCGCTCTCTCTCTGTGTACCCTCTCTCTCTGCACCCCCCTCTCTCTCTGCTCCCTCTCTCTATGCTTACTCTCTCCTGCTCTCTCCCTCCCTCCTTTCTTCTCTCTCTCCCCCTCCCTCTCCTTCTCTCTCTCTCTCTATCCTTCTCTTCTCTCTCTATCCTTCTCTCATCCTCCTTCTCTCTTTCTCCCTCTCATTCTCTTTCTCTCTCCTTCTCTCACTCTCCTTCTCACTTTCACCCTCTCATTCTCTTTCTCTCTCCCTCTCTCTCGCCTCACTTTCCATCTCTCTTGCCGTCTCACTCTCTCTCTCTCTATATATATCCTTCTCTTACTCCCCTTCTCTCTTTCTCCCTCTCATTTTCTTTTTCTCTCCCTCTCCTTCTCTCTCCCTCTCCTTCTCTCTCTCTCTCTCTGCCTCTCTCTCCTCACTTTTCATCTCTCTCTCCTTCTCACTCTCTCTCCCCCTCCTACTTCTCTTTCCTCCCCTCCTTCTCTACTCTCTCCCTCCATCTCCTCCTTTGGCACCCATTACACAACTCGCAATTTGCGAGCGTTACACACAAACTCGCAGTATGACAACTATATTAGTTATAGTTCTTTGACTCTCAATGGACACAACTAAATTAGCTCTGATATTGTGCCAAACTGACTTTTTTGTACCATTTTTTTAATCTCTTTCTGTATCTTTTTATTTTCTTTACATATCTAATTTCCCCACTCTTTTTTTCAGTTTCCCTCCCTTTTACTGTCTTTCCATCCCTCTCTTTTTCTACTTTTCCCACTCTATTTTTTTCTAAAACTAATTTTCACCTAAGTAACTGACATTAGCACCATATTAAACCCAACGTAATCCTCATTTAATTGTTCAATTAATTCAGATGCAATAACCTGTTTTTTTAATTAAAAATGTATAATTTGCAAAGACCAAAACATTTCCAACATGAAACATGATGTCATCCTTGGAATGATTTATAACATTCCCAATTACAGTAGGAAATATGTGTTTTAAAGGAATAAACTATTTTTTTCTATTGATTTAATTGTGCAAATATATACAATAATACTCACTCTATATAAAAAAGGAATTTGTGTCAGCATAGACAAAAGCCTTAATTTTACACTTTGAATAAATTATTATTATTATCATTTATTTTGTAACGCGCCAACAAATTCCTTAGCGCTATGCCTAATTTAATTTCCAGGCAAAGACAAATTCAATATTAACACATTGCAAAGAATTGAGGTATTTTTAATGGTTAAATAACACTGATTTGATTTTACAGATTTTACAACAGTATGAAATCTGATTTAAAAAAAACAAACACTTTGTATAGTGCTAAGCTTGGATTAAGTTGTTAAGATCATAGGAATGTTTGCTTTGTTCAGTTGTGTCCAACTCTTCATGACCTCATGGACGGTAACACACCGTGCTGATGCACTTGGTATTCATGGCAGAGATACTGGAGTGGGTTGCCAGTTCTTTCTCCAATGGGCCACAGCATACAGCTCCTGGTACTCCTCAGTGGTCTCGCATCCAAGTACTGACCAGGTCCAACTCTACATGGCATCAGGGTGGTGTGACCTCTTGGTTCCCTGACTGGAATCAAACCCAGGTCGCAGTGGTGAAAGCACCAAATCGTAGCCACTGGACCACCACGGAACCCTGATAGAATAGTACAAAACAAGTTTCACAGATTTCACTATTCATATACCCAAAGAAAAGCAGTTTGTTATTGTTACTATTATTTTTATTATTATTATTAGAGGTTTATTAAGTTGATAACATGTACAGATACATATTAATACTTATATACATTCTTCTATATTGTATCATTTATTAATCTGCAATATTAAAATCATTAGAACATCCTTCTTTTATAATCAGGAATTTAAATTTGTATCATTTGCAATTATATTATTATTTCTTTGTGAATTGTATCATATGACAATAATCTGTATTTGCTTTGTAATGCTCTTTAAGAAAAATAATGAAAATATATATATTTTAGCCAGGCAAAGGATATTTTTTGCATCAAAACTGATTCAAACATTCACCTTATTTTCACAATATTCAAAATTAGTTGATATGTTTAAAATGTTAAACTTCTTTGTGTTACTAATTTCATTATTTATTTACAAACTAGTAACTTGGCCATCAAAAATGACGGGATAGTGATGGCTGTGTCTCCCCCTCCCCTGCGTCTCTTCTCACTCTCCCTCCCCTGTGTCTCTTCCCCGCCCTCTCCCTCCCCTGTGTCTCTTTCCCCCCACTCCCTCCCCTGTGTCTCTTCCCCCTCTGCTTCCCCTGTGTCTCTTCCTCGCCCTCTCCCTCCCCTGTGTCTCTTTCCCCCCAGTCCCTCCCCTGTATCTCTTCCACCTTCCCCTGTATCTCTTTTCCCCCTTCCGCTGTGTCTCTTTCCCCCATGTCGCTTTCCTCCCATGTCTCTTATCCTCTTTCCCTTTGTCTCTCCCCTGTGTCTCTCTTCCCCCTCCCATGTGTCTTTCCCCTTCCCCTGTGTCTCTTTTCCCCCTCTCTCCCTCCCCTGTCTCTCCCTCCCTACCCCGTTCTGTGTTCCCCTTACCTCCCTCTGTCCCACTGATGCTCTCTCTATTTGCCCCTACTCTCCCTCCCTTGTCTCTCTTTGATCCCCCCTCCCTCTCCAGTACCTCTTTACCCCCTCTCTCTCTTACCTGTCTCTCTTTCCCCTCACTCACTCCCATGTGTCTCTTCCCCCTCTGCCTCCCCTGTGTCTCTTCCTCGCCCTCTCCCTCCCCTGTGTCTCTTTCCCCCCAGTCCTTCCCCTGTATCTCTTCCACCTTCCCCTGTATCTCTTTTCCCCCTTCCACTGTGTCTCTTTCCCCCATGTCGCTTTCCTCCCATGTCTCTTATCCCCCTTTCCTTTTGTCTCTCCCCTGTGTCTCTCTTCCCCCTCCCATGTGTCTCTCCCCTTCCCATGTGTCTCTTTTTCCCCTCTCTCCCTCCCCTGTCTCTCCCTCCCTACCCCATTCTGTGTTCCCCTTACCTCCCCTCTGTCCCACTGATACTCTCTCTATTTGCCCCCACTCTCCCTCCCCTGTCTCTCTTTGACCCCTCTCCCTCCCCAGTATCTCTTTACCCCGTCTTTCTCTTACCTGTCACCCCTGTGTCTCTTCCTCGCCCTCTCCCTTCCCTGTGTCTCTTTCCCCCTAGTCCCTCCACTGTATCTTTTCCACCCTCCCCTGTATCTCTTTTCCCCCTTCCGCTGTGTCTCTTTCCCCCATGTCGCTTTCCTCCCATGTCTCTTATCCTCTTTCCCTTTGTCTCTCCCCTGTGTCTCTCTTCCCCCTCCCATGTGTCTTTCCCCTTCCCCTGTGTCTCTTTTCCCCCTCTCTCCCTCCCCTGTCTCTCCCTCCCTACCCCGTTCTGTGTTCCCCTTACCTCCCTCTGTCCCACTGATGCTCTCTCTATTTGCCCCTACTCTCCCTCCCTTGTCTCTCTTTGATCCCCCCTCCCTCTCCAGTACCTCTTTACCCCCTCTCTCTCTTACCTGTCTCTCTTTCCCCTCACTCACTCCCATGTGTCTCTTCCCCCTCTGCCTCCCCTGTGTCTCTTCCTCGCCCTCTCCCTCCCCTGTGTCTCTTTCCCCCCAGTCCTTCCCCTGTATCTCTTCCACCTTCCCCTGTATCTCTTTTCCCCCTTCCACTGTGTCTCTTTCCCCCATGTCGCTTTCCTCCCATGTCTCTTATCCCCCTTTCCTTTTGTCTCTCCCCTGTGTCTCTCTTCCCCCTCCCATGTGTCTCTCCCCTTCCCATGTGTCTCTTTTTCCCCTCTCTCCCTCCCCTGTCTCTCCCTCCCTACCCCATTCTGTGTTCCCCTTACCTCCCCTCTGTCCCACTGATACTCTCTCTATTTGCCCCCACTCTCCCTCCCCTGTCTCTCTTTGACCCCTCTCCCTCCCCAGTATCTCTTTACCCCGTCTTTCTCTTACCTGTCACCCCTGTGTCTCTTCCTCGCCCTCTCCCTTCCCTGTGTCTCTTTCCCCCTAGTCCCTCCACTGTATCTCTTCCACCCTCCCCTGTATCTCTTTTCCCCCTTCCGCTGTGTCTCTTTTCCCCATGTCGCTTGCCTCCCATGTCTCTTATCCCCCTTTCCCTTTGTCTCTCCCCTATGTCTCTCTTCCCCCTCACATGTGTCTCTCCCCCTTCCCCTGTGTCTCTTTCTCCCCTTCTCTTTCCCCTGTCTCTCCCTCCCTACCCCCTTCTGTGTTCCCCTTACCTCCCCTCTGTCCTACTGATGCTCTCTCTCTATTTGCCCCCACTCTCCGTCGCCTGTCTCTCTTTGACCCCTCTCCCTCCCCAGTATCTCTTTACCCCCTCTTTCTCTTACCTGTCTCTCTTTGCCCCCTCTCTCCCTCCCGTCTCCCTTTGCCGCCACACTCCCTCCCCTGTCTCTTTTTGACCCCTCTCTCCCTCCCTTGTCTCTCTTTACCCCTCGCTCCCTTCCCTGACTCTCTTTGCCCCCTCTCTCCCTCCCCTGTCTCTCTTTGTCCCCTCTCTCCCTCCCCTGTTTCTCTTTGTCCCCTCTCCCCTTCCCCTGTATCTCTTTCCCCCCTCCTCTGTGTCTCTTTCCCCCATGGCGCTTTGCTCCCATGTCTCTTATCCCCCCTTCCCTTTGTCTCTTCCCTTTGTCTCTCTTCCCCCTCCCATGTGTCTCTCCCCCCTCCCCTGTTTCTCTTTCCCCCCTCCTTCCTCCCCTGTGTCTCTTCCCCCCTCCCCTGTGTCTCTTTCCCCCATGTCCCTTTCCCCATGTCTCTTTCTCTCCCTCCCCTGTGTCTCTCCCCCGTGCCTCCCCCTCCCCTGTGTCTCTACCCCCGCCCCTGTGTGTCTCCCTCCCTCATGTCTCTTCCCCCCTCCTCCCTCCCCTGTGTCTCTACCCCCTCCCCTGTGTCTCCGCCACTCCCCTGTGTCTCTTCCCCCTCCCCTGTGTCTCTTTCCCCTGATCCTTCCCCTGTTTCTCTTTCCCCCTCTTCCTCCCCTGTGTCTCTTTCCCCTACTCCCTCCCTCCCCTGTGTCTTTCTCCTCTCCTCCCCTCTGTCTTTCTCCCCTCCACTCCCCCCCCCCCCCCCCCAGCTAATGGTGCACATTGGAGCGCAGTGCATGTGCGCAGAGAATGCTGCGCTTGCACTGGCAATGTGCATGCACGCGCTTCGCCTACAAAACTTTCCATAGAACACCTGCGCTACACACTACAGAAACGATTATAGGTGATCATATTGTACCTTGGGTGGAATTATTTGGGGATTAGAATAGCCTAAAACTGATTTCCCCTTCTTTATCACTACCTTGTTGTAGTGAAGGGGATTGTGTACTTCAATGAAGCTGTGAGTTAAACCATGTAGGATCACACAAGATAGGCAGGTCATAGCAGAGAGGTCAGACAAACGAAGGCCCACTGGAGAATAAACTGGCAACCCACTCCAGTATTTTTGCCATAATAACCTTTTGGAAAACCAGAGACATAACGATATGGCAACGGAAGATTAGCCCCTCATGTTAGAAAGTGAGGAAAGATTGAAGGCACACGAAGGGGACGGCAGAGATGGATAGATGAGGTAATTGAAGCAATGAACATGAGTTTGATGGAGCTTAGAGGGGCAATGGCTGACAGATTTGCCTGGCGTGCTGCGATCTATAAGGTCACAGAGAGTTGGACCCAACTGAATGACTAAACAACAAAAAATGACTTTACCATAGACAAAATATATATAAAATCCATTTGTCTTTAGTGTGGCCTAAAACATTTTGGACAAAGACTGGCTTGGGTTATAATTTCAAATTTTTTGTGGTTATTAATATGTTACATTTCTTTGTTTCTTGGAAGCTTGGTCAAGTTTTCCATTACAGAGGTTCCAATTCACAGTTAGGGATGGAGGAGCACCAAAAGTATACCTCAATATAGTGACCATTGACTGGAAAACCAATATATTTTGGTACCTACTCTACAATCCAAGGAAAAACAGACTGTGATGATTGGGTCCCATGGTCCAGTTGTAGGATATGGACTAGAATCATTAAAAAGAACAAAACCAAGATATATATGTGATAACACTGGAAGATATGAGATCTAAGAGATGAGTTAATTTGTATTCTTTGCATATTTCTGCCATATGGTATCTCAATGTGATAGGTAAGTTAATTGACTTGAATGACAAACATATAAGAAGTTGGATACGTCATAAAATCAGAAAAGTACAACAACTGATCAATACGTTTTAACTATGTTATAATGTTGTTTCACAAATCTAGCATTCAGTGGGAATGGAAATTCTCCTCTGGGAATCTGATCCAATGTTATGAACTACTGATATTTATTCCCATTTGCATTAATTAGAAAATTGCCCCTGCCATTTTTATCTACTGATATTTATTCCCATTTGTATTAATAAGAAGATTGCCAAGGCAGGTGCCATTTTCTTGCCTAGAAATTATTTTTGATCTAGCTGAACTATTTTATGTAGGGAAGATCTTCTGTAGGGAATTACATAATATGGTAGGTTATTAATATAAATACCAAATTATCCTCTATTTTGATTGTTTTTACTCTCTCCACCTATATATAGGATTATACAGTGCTTATCTTGGACTGTTTTGGTAGATCCTAATAATTCTTGAACGTTTCCATTTTAGATAATGATATTAACCCTATAAACACCAGTCATTTAATTATATTTTGACTTTAAAAACTTGTTCCAAAGGCCTAAAGGAGAATTATATCAGGATAATTGTGCTTGAGCCATATTTTAAACCCATTTAACTAAAAAGTTTTAGGGCTAAAAAAAATGTATAACTTTTTAAAGTTTTTTGAAAAGTGACGATTATTGTTTGAATGGATTTAGTGTCATCTGCCTCCTTCTCTCTCATCTTTCCCTCCATATATTTCCCTCTCTTTAATATATTTTCCCTCCCTGTGCCTGTATTGTGAATCCAAGTTTCTTGCCTTGGGGTCGTATTGAACCCATTGTTCCCATACTGCCTATTGGTAATTGTGCTGAGAGGTGACAGTTAGCCTAAGCCCTCCCTGAGTGGCCACTGCCCCTCCCCCATAACTAAGGATGCCCCTGGTCAGCTCCTAATAAATAGAGAGCGCTGGACAGAAGGTGACAGCAGACCTCCAATTTCCAATCTCATTGATCATTGGAAACCAGGAGACAAACAGCCAGCAACATGGTGAGTGTGTGCCAGGAGCTTACTGCCAGGCTGTTATGTGTGTGTCGGCCATGCCAATGATGCCATCTCTTTTCTCTGTTGATTGCCCTGTCTCTCATGCTCTGTATTATTGTCACTTCTCTATCAATTTATTCTGTTTTGCCTCTCAGCATCTACTATTTAAAAAAAATTATATTAAATATCGAAAAAATGTAATTTTGGTTCTTTTTTCCTCATAGTCAAATTATTTCTTGTTAACAAATTGTTAACAATGAAAAACTCACTTGCGACACTGTACATTATTTTCAATTGTGCATTCTTGTGTGTAGATTATTTTGTGACAACATCTTCTACTTTTCAGTCCTGTCCTATTATTGGATATTCTGTTATTCTCTCTCTCCTTGACAAGTCCAATCTTTTTACATTGTCTCCTCACTCAATATTCTCCTCTGATCCCCCCCCCACAGAGGGAGTGCATCTCAGTCCACATTGGTCAGGCAGGAGTACAGATTGGCAATGCATGCTGGGAGCTGTACTGTCTGGAACATGGTATCCAGCCTGACGGACAGATGCCCAGTGACAAAACCATTGGTGGTGGAGATGATTCCTTCAACACTTTCTTCAGTGAGACTGGTGCTGGGAAACATGTTCCCCGAGCTGTGTTTGTAGATCTGGAGCCCACTGTGATTGGTGAGTATGAGAGTTCCTGATGGAGTTAGTGTAATGGTGAAGTTAGTGGGCAAATTATACTAAATTGACGTGACACAATGTCTTGATCTTATGGTAAAAAACTTGTCCAATAGAAAATTTAATAGTGTATCTAATCTATATATCATTTCATTATCACATTATGCCTTATAAGTTTTTAATGGTGGAAGGGTATGGTCTTGGTTTGCAATCCTCATCTCTTAGTATGGTTCTCAAGTTATATATTTTTTTTGCCTTCTCGGGTTACCATCATTCTTCCTAATAATATTTTGCCCTACAGATGAGGTGAGGACCGGCACCTACAGGCAACTTTTCCATCCCGAGCAGCTCATCACTGGCAAAGAAGACGCTGCCAACAACTACGCCCGTGGCCATTACACCATTGGCAAGGAGATCATTGACCTGGTGCTGGACAGAATCCGCAAGCTGGTAAGTTGAATGACGGCAACACATTAAATGGTATCACACTTCCTACTGATCATCTATTTATTATTATTACCTAACAGTTTTAGCACTGGTAAATATTTGAAAAGTCCATCTGTTGATTATCAACCTAGAGTGCCATAAGTAAAATAAAAATACAGCTAAAGCATATAGCTTAAAAACTGAATGAATGAGGTTTGTTTCATATGTCTTTACATATATGTCTGACTCTCTTTTGTATGTATTCCCTCCCAGGCTGATCAGTGCACAGGACTCCAGGGCTTCCTCATCTTCCATAGTTTTGGGGGTGGCACTGGCTCAGGCTTCACCTCCCTGCTGATGGAACGTCTCTCTGTTGACTATGGCAAGAAATCCAAGTTGGAATTCGCCATCTATCCAGCTCCTCAAATCTCCACAGCTGTGGTTGAACCCTACAACTCCATCCTCACCACCCACACCACTCTGGAGCATTCCGACTGTGCCTTCATGGTGGACAATGAGGCCATCTATGACATCTGTCGCAGAAATCTGGACATTGAGCGCCCAACCTACACTAACCTAAACCGTCTGATTGGCCAGATTGTGTCCTCCATCACAGCCTCGCTCAGATTTGATGGGGCTCTGAATGTAGATCTTACAGAGTTCCAGACCAACCTGGTGCCTTATCCCCGTATCCACTTCCCTCTAGCCACCTACGCCCCTGTTATCTCTGCAGAGAAAGCTTATCATGAGCAGCTGTCTGTGGCTGAGATTACAAACGCTTGTTTTGAGCCAGCCAACCAGATGGTAAAATGTGACCCCCGTCATGGAAAATACATGGCTTGCTGTCTTCTGTATCGAGGTGATGTGGTGCCCAAGGATGTCAATGCTGCTATTGCTACCATCAAGACCAAGCGTACCATCCAGTTTGTAGACTGGTGCCCAACTGGGTTCAAGGTTGGCATCAACTATCAGCCTCCCACTATGGTTCCAGGTGGAGACTTGGCCAAGGTACAGCGTGCTGTGTGTATGTTGAGCAACACCACAGCTGTTGCCGAGGCTTGGGCTCGCCTGGACCACAAGTTTGACCTGATGTATGCCAAGCGTGCCTTTGTACATTGGTATGTTGGAGAGGGTATGGAGGAAGGAGAGTTCTCTGAGGCCCGTGAGGACATGGCTGCCTTGGAGAAAGATTATGAAGAGGTTGGCACCGACAGTGTAGATGGTGAGGGAGAAGGAGAGGAGGGAGAAGAGTATTGAGAGACAATGTTTTATTTGTTTTATATGGAAAGTTTTTTTTTTAATAAATATATTTTTCATCTACATTTTCTGTATTGTTTCTTGCAAAACAAAATAAGATAAATAATATAATTTATAATATAGAAAATATTTTATATATTATTGAATACTATAAAATCAGTTTCTCTCCTTGAACTGTGTCTAACAATGTGGTGGTGATATCAGAAAGCTTTGATCTTCTGAGGATATCAGCTACCAAACATTAGTTATACAGTTGCATTACAACAAAATATATGGAGTTCCAAATTAAATAAAATAAATATATTTAGCTCAACAGACATAATAATAACAACACTATATACATATATTCAACTCCTCAACACACTGTATAAATGCATATAGATACATATATTTATCAATAATATATACAGCTTCCTCCTTTCTCTCTCTCTCCTTCTCTCTCTCCCCCCTCCTTCTCTCTATCCCCCCTCCTTCTCTCTCTCTCTCCCCCTCGCTCTCTCTCTCTCCCTCCTTCTCTCCCCCTCCTTCTCTCTTTCACTCCTTCTCTCTCCCTTTCCCTCTCTCTCTCTCCTTCCCCCTTCTCTATCTCTCACTCTCAATCCCCCTCTCTTTCTATCTCTCTCCTTCCCTCCTTCTTACTCTCTCCCTCCTTCTCACTCTCTCTCTCAACCCCCTCCTTCCTTCTCTTTCCTCTCATTCTTACTCTCTCCTTCCTTCATTCTCACTCTCTCTCCCCTACCTTCCTTCCTTCTCTCTCCCCCTCCTTCCTTCTCTCTCCTTCCCTCCTTCTTACCCTATCCCTCCTTCTCACTCTTTCTCCCCCATCCTCCTTCCTCCCCCCCCCTCCCTCCTTCTCTCTCCTCACTCTCTCCTTCTCACTCACTCTCTCCCTCCCTCTCCTCTCATTTCTGGTTTGGCTCTGTCTAACCAGCAAGTTAAAGGTATAAGCACATGAGCTGGGTTATTAATGCATCTGATAGAGGAGAATTTATAGCGTCTGAATGTTTGTATGAAAAAATACCAAAATAAACAATTAAACCGCTAGCTTGAAGTTTGCTGAATTTCTTGCATTTGCAAACGCTTTTCTGTCAATGTTGACACCCCCTGAAATTCCCAGGGAAACTTATCATACATATTACATTGTACATTGTAACTTTAGATTTTTGTAATAAGGCCTGTGTCCTTTCATTCACTGATTGTTTTATCTACATCCCAGGTGATACTTCCCCAGCCCCAGTGAACTGCCCCCAGCCCCAGTGAATGGCACCCATCGCCTGCCCCAGCCCCAGTCAATTGCCCCCCAGCTATAGTGAATTGCCCCATGACCTCCCCCAGCCCCAGTAAATTACCCCCATCACCTGCCCCAGCTCCAGTGAATTGCCCCCCTGTCTCCCCTAAGAAATTGACATTAGCACCATATTAAACCAAACTTAATCCTCATTTAAATGGACTATTAATTCAGATGTAATAACCTTTTTTTTCCATTAAAAATCATTTTATAATTTGCAAAGACCAAAACATTTCCAACATGAAACATGATGTCATCCTTGGAATGATTTATAACATTCCCAATTACAATAGAAAATATGTGTTTTGAAGGAATAAACAATTTTTTATACTGATTTAATTACACAATAATACTCTCGCTATGAAAAAAAGGAATTTGTGTCAGCATAGACAAAAGCCTTAATTTCACACTTTGAATAAATACAAATATTTTTAATGGTTAAATAACACTGATTTGATTTTACAGATTTTACGACAGTATAAAATCTAATAAAAAAAAAACACTTTGTATAGCTGTTGGTGCTAAGCTTGGTTTAAGTTGTTATGACAATAAGAATGTTTGCGTTGTTCAGTTGTGTCCAACTCTCCATGACCTCATGGACTGTAACACACTATACTGATCCACTTGGGGCTCATGGTTCAGTTCCTTCTCTAGTGGGCCACAGCTTACAGCTCCTGGTATTTCTCAGTGGACTCCCATCCAAGTACTGACCAGGTCCAACCCTGCATGGCTTCAGGGTCGTGTGACCTCTTGGTTCCCTGACTGGAATCAAACCCAGGTCGTAGAGGTGAAAGCACCAATTCCTATCTACTGGACCACCAGGGAACCTTGATAGAATAATATAAAACAATTTCACAGATTTCACTATTCATATATCCAAAGAAAAGCTGTTTTTTTAAATAGTATATTATTACTATTATTATTATTAGAGGATTAAGTTGATCACATGTACAGATACATATTAATACTTACATATATTCTTCTATACTGTATAATTTATTAATTTGCCATATTAAAAACATTAGAACATCCTTCTTTTATAATCAGGAATTTTAATTTAATTTTGTATAATTGGAATGTTATTATTATTTATTTGTGAATTGTATCCTATGACAATAATCTGTATTTACTTAATGTAATGCTCTTTAAGAAAGATAATGAAAAAAAATATTTAAGCAAGGATATTTTTGGCATCAAAACTGATTCAAACATTCACCTTATTTTCACAATATTCAAAATTAATGGATATGGTTAAAATGTTAAACATCTTTGGGTTACTGACGTCATTGTTTATTTACAAACTAGTAACTTGCCCGTCAAAGATGACTGGATAATGTTTGATGTGTCTCTTCCCCCACCGTCCCCTGCATCTCTCCTAAACCTCTCCCTCTCCTGTGTCTCTTCCCCCTCTCCCTCCGCTATGTTTCTTCCCCCCTCTCCCTCCCTTGTGTCTCTTCCCCTCCTCTCCCTCCCCTGCATCCCACTTCCCTCCCCTGCATCTCTTTCCCCCCTCTCTTGGTATTTTCCCCCATGTTTCTTTCCCCCCATGTCTCTTATCCCCCTCCCCTGTGTCTCTTTCCCCCCTTCCCCATGTCTCTACCCCTGTATCTCTCCCCTCTTGCCCCCATGTGTCTCCCCCCTCCCCTGGGTCTCTCCCCCCTCCCCTGTGTCTCTTTCCCCCTCCTCCCTCCCCTGTGTCTCTCCCCCCATGTCCCTTTCCCCCATGTCTCTTACCCCCTCTACTGTGTGTCTCCTCCCTCCCCTGTGTCTCTTTTCCTCCCACCCCTGTGTCTCCCCCTCCCCGTATCTCCCGCCCGCCCCTGTGTCTCCCCCCTCTCCCATGTCTCTTCCCCCCTCCTTCCACCCCTGTGACTCTACCCCCTTCCCTGTATCTTTCCCCCTTCCCCTGTGTCTTTTCCCCCTCCCCTGTGTCTCTTCCCCCCTCTTTCCTCCTCTGTGTCTCTATTTCTCACCTCCTTCCTCTCTTGTTTCTCTTCGCCGTCTCCATCCACCTGTGTCTCTTTCCACTCCTCCCTCCCTCCCCTGTGCCTTGCTCCCCTCCTCCCTTCCTTACCCTGTGTCTTTCTCTCCTCCTCCCTCCCTCCCCTCTGTCTTTCTCCCCTCCCAATGTAACTGTGCACATTGGAGCACAGTGAGAATGGACTACTAACGCTGTGCATGTACAGATGATGTGCGCGCTCTGCCCATTGCCTACAATACTTTCCGTAGTACGCATGCGCCCGGCCTGGAGCGTTACACACTACGGAAACTATTATAGGTGACTAGCGACTTAACCGTCAAAAATGACGGGGCAATAAAATGTTAAGGCTGGGAAAGCTGTTTGCCACAAAATGTGAGTCTCTGACACACTTAACCTTTTTGTTATCTACAAGGAAGTACAACAATTATAATATTTTATTTTTATTTTTTTTAACTTTCAAGTTGTATTAGACCAAAAGGTAAAGCACCATTTTTGAACAATATTAACTATTTTAATTCTCATGTATGCAAGAATAATAAAACAATGGCTGAAGTTTTGATGAATACGTATTTTAAACCATTACATAATACTTTGTGACATGCAACTTATATTTTAAACAATGGTAAACCATTTTTTTAACAATACTAACATTTTTAATTCAGAGGTATGCATGAGTAACATAACAATAGGTGAACTTCCTTTGAATAAGTATTTGCAACCATTACATAAAGCTTTGAAACATGCAACTTTTATTTCAAGTACTGGTAAACCACATAGGTATTGAATCCAGGGGAAGGCAAACATCAAAAACCCCATTAAAACTTTAAACCAATTGTATCAAAGGTGGAAAAAATAAATTCCTTCCTGACCCCATTAACTGGGATTACTTCCTGGATTAATTCTCTGTTTTAAATTATACATTTCAATTTATTAACAAATTGTTATCCTCCTACTAACATAAATCGTTAATTATATACAATGAAACAACTTTGCACACATTTTAAAATACAATGTTAAAATCTGAAATAGTACCTTAAAATACTAACATTTAACCTTGAATTTCTATGAAAATGCCACCTAATTGTTTTGTGGGGCCAATCATGCAAAAAGTTAACTTCTAACACATTCTATTATGTTACTTTGTCTTTGCACTTATTTTTATTTTTTTGCACTTTTTGCTGTTATTCTTGTAGTTTTTGAAAATGTCACATAGAGTTTCCTATGTGAAATAGTGGTCCTCTAAAAAGAGACCGCCAGATATATAAGTTTGTCCCTGGGGTATAACCTCTGTTCTCTATGTTTTTTGCCATTTTATAGAGTTTGCTTAGTGGAATAGCGGTCCTCTAAAAAGAGTCCAATTGACATCAAATGTTGTCCTTGAAATAAAACCAATGTTCTCTATACTTACAGAACCTCATAGTACACAATGTTATTGCTAAAAATGCACCCATCCTCCAATAAATCACCTTGACTTGTCTTTTCTTCAATATGAACTTTAATTTCCTCTGGATTATTGCATCTTGAAAATGCAACATAGAGTTGTCCATGTGCAAATACAGGTTCCTGTAAAAAAAATACCCACAGACTTAAAAGTTTGTCATTGGGCTTTATTAATGGTCATGGCAAATGCTATGTTCATGGGAAATTGTCTCCTTTGAAGGACAAAAGGCAAACCACTCTCACTTGGAGCCAAATCAATTCTAGGTATAAGAACTGGTTCACCTTTATGGGTACCATTCATAATTTCTGCATGTATAGAATGATCTTTTAAATCCTTCACAATTAATCTGGTCCAATTACAAAGTCCTTTTTTTGGATTCATATTTCTCAGTAGCATGACAATTGGCCCATTTTTAAGTTGCAAAATATGTGGTGGCATTCCAGGGGGAGATAAAGAATTAATAAATTCCATAGTAAAGTTAGATTCACTGTATTTGTCATCAGCCAGAACAGAATCTGCACAATAATAGTTTTTTGGGGTGCATTGATTAATTAAAAAAAATTGTTATTTAGATTTAAGGCATCTATATTTTTTTATGTTAATATCACTTTGCTTGCAATGTCTGAGTAATCCTCGTTATTGATGGTATTGAGAAAGATTGCCAATATTAGTGATTCTTTGCAAATCATTTCTGATGGAATTTCAACAGTATCATCAGGTAGATTAGTTATTTTTTGATGTTTTCCTTCTCCAATTTGAATTAACCAATCATTGAATTGATTTTGGCCTTCAGATCTCATATTTATTTCTAATTTAAGGTGTGTAAATATTTTACCCAGTTTACTTCTCTTAATACGTTTCGACGATGTCAGTTATATTGTCATGTGGCACCACAGGTAATGTTTGCCTAAAATCTCCTCATAACAACATCACCTTTGCACCAAATGGCAAATCATTACCCATAACTTCTTTTAATAATCGATCAATACATTGCAGGGGAATGACATGACATCATTGTTGTCTCATCTATTATAATTAATTTACTTTTGTGATTTTTTTTTGGCTTGTAATTATTTAATTTGAATATCCGACACTGATGTTTCTAGAATGGGAACTGGCAGTTTAAATCCACTATGCACAGTTCTACCAACTACTAACAAGAGAGCGACAATTCAAGTTGTTTCAAATGGCAGTGCTATTTGACCCTGTGCTTGAATGCAACTCATCAATAAATTATATAGATACGTTTTTCCTGATCCACCAGGGCCATCTAGATAGAAATAATGCGCTTTGAGCATGTCATTGTCTATTGCATTTGTAATGGAGTTAAATGCTTCCAATTCTTGTGCATTTAAAGTTCCAATTTGTTCTTCTGTTTTTTGGTATATCTCAGTGTCATACTCCTCAAAGTTAATTTCATCTATAAGTCCGGGATCAGGCAGACTAATTTAATCCATGACAAAGAAAAATTTCCTGAATTTCCATTAATGCTTTTAATAGGTACATTGCAAAAGATGCAAATGAATGCAAATTGTTCTCTGATTTGCTTTGGCATTTGATATAGTGCTGCTTCTTCGAGACATCTCTCCCATTCTGCATCATCTGCCACTAAGTTTTGATGTCTTGCAGCTAATTGGAAAGTATCATAAACTATGTCATTCACTGTGCGTAAATGTTCATAACTTTGTGCACCGGGAACATGTAAAAGAAGTCATCTTAAGCTGACGAGTTCAATGTTTCTTGGACTAACGGTATAAATTTGTGGGATAATTTTATGATTATCTTTTTTTCGTTATCGCCATTGGCCATTTACGAATACATAGTGCTGTGGAATGTCAATGTATAAAAGTTGTCTGGCCTCAGTGTCCTGCCAATTTAATTGAAACCAAGCAGTAAGTGTTGATGCTCTATGTTCACTTTGTCCTAAAGCATTTCTTTCATTCCCTGCAGTGAAGCAAACAAATTGACTTTGTATAAAATGGACAGCTAATCGATACACAGCATTTGACTGATCATACATCTCAAATTTGAGTAGATGCCACATTGATTCTGGAGCACTTACATAGCGAGCATCTAAATAAGATGCAAGTTCATCATGTAAAACTGGATTGTCTTGTTCATTTTGTGCACCTTGCACAACAACATTGGTGTACCATATCCTTTGTATATATTTATAAACATATTTGATGGATTTGATAGAAGTGCAAGCTTCCACATGTATGTGTGTGCATTGTACCTTTTGGCCACGGATAAAAGCTGTTTGTCATTCTCTTCTTTTATACAAAGGTATCCATCACAATTAGCAGAAGTCTGCATTTAAAAATTGTTTTGGGAACTCTTTTGTGCATTTTTTATATTCCATACATGGTGAATTTGGATTGATATCTCCTCATGGACCATGTGACTATGAGTCACAATCTCATAAAGTTTTGAATGTTTTTCTGGATGTTTTTCTGGATGTGGCAGTTCAGCAGTAATTACTGAACCCACTGCCATATTGAATTTATCTTTTTCCTGCAGTATTAAAAGTATGTGTGCATGCAGACCCTTTTTTTAAATATAATGGTATAAACAAAAGCCACACATTTCCCAAATAAGTATGCTTTAGTTACCGTATTTATCGGCGTATAACACGCACCAGCGTATAACAATCACCTCATTTTAAGAAGGAAATTTCAGGGAAAAAAAATTAATTTCAAATAAAGAACTTTGAAGCAAAATCCTCAACCTCAACCTCCCTCCTCATCCTCAACCCCCTCCTCAACCTCCCTCCTCAACCCCCCATCCTCATCCTCCTTCCTCAACCCCCTATCCTCAACCCCCTCCTCAACCCCCTCCTCAAACTCAACCCCCCTCCTCAACCTCCCTCCTCATCCTCAACCCCCTCCTCAACCTCAAACCCCTCCTCAACCGCCCTCCTAAACCCCCATCCTCAACCCCCATCCTCATCCTCCTTCCTCAACCCCCCTTTCCTCAACCCCCTCCTCAACCCCACTCCTCAACCTCCCTATCCTCATCCTCCTTCCTCAACCCCCTATCCTCAACCCCCTATCCTCAACCCCCTCCTCAACCCCCCTCCTCATTCTAAACCCCCCTCCGCATTCTAACCCACCCCTCCTCATCCTAACCCCCCCCTTTCTCAACCTCAACCCGCCGGCACCCGGTATATGCTAATGACGTGGCGTCACATGCGCGCAGGGTCAAGGAGCGGAGCGGAGGCCGGAGCAGAAGCAGGTAAGTGAGGGGGAGGTATTTAGGGGGGTTTAGGTTGAGGAGGGGGGTTTAGGTTGAGGAGGGGGGAGTTTAGAATGCGGAGGGGGGTTTTGAATGCGGAGGGGGTTTAGAATGCGGAGGGGGGGTTAGAATGCGGAGGGGGGGTTTAGTATGCGGAGGGGGGTTTATCATGAGGGGGGGTTGAGGATGAGGAGGGGGAGGGAATATCGGCGTATAACAGGCACACATCAGTATTTTGGTCAAGTTTTAAATTTTCATTGACCTCTGGCCATTGGATTACATGTGAATGTAATGAATAAATATGGTTTGCCAAATTTAGTCACATTAGCCATGGCATCATTGTATCTTTCTCGCATATTGCGAGGAGATCCTTGGAAGAGTATTGCTCTTCCAGCTGGAATGTCTCTGCAGCCAATTCAGCAACTTAATCCATAAATCCCCAATATTGTTCTACTCGGAACTTGTTTTGTTGAAATTTGAGAAAGTTTAGATTTTTTGCCTCGACTTGTAGATATGAATCAATAATCTATTGTTGTGTGAGTTTTCCCCCACATAAAATAGGATTAAAATGATCACGGATAGCAGTTTGTGCCACTTTATATTCCAGCATAGAAATATTGTTTCTAACACAAACTTTACTATTGGGATAACTTTGCAATTGTAATTTTGGTTGCCATCCTGGCTCACTATTTGGGAAGAAAATGGGACCTGTCATTGGATCCAAATTACTACTTAATATAATTATGTTTATAAAAGGCTGGTCTTCATTGCATGGATATATTCTAATATCCTGCTCAAATGGTGGTTCACCATCATCATTCTTAAAGACCATGGCAACCTCATTTGCTGTTGGTAAATTATACAGTCTTTGATCAGTATGGAGATCTCTTTTGAGAACCATATTTACTCTTGGCATTGGCAATTGATTTATTTGCGCATGTGCCTGTTGTTCTTTTTCAACCTCTGCAAATTTTTTGTATGCTTGACTATATGGGTTGTTAATGGGCCATAATGTTATCGAGCTGTTCAAAGACTATGGGTAAGCATTGTTTATTTTCAAGAAGCATCATTTGTTGTTCAACAGCTTCCATTGTATCAAGGACATATAACTGTGCAAATTTCCTTTGCTCTCCTGCTTCTGGGTGTAAAACTGAAGTCAGGTGGCTAATTTGTCCTTGTACTTTAAAACAGTAAGGACCATGTCCTAGGACATTTTCTGCTAATGATGCACCCATTGAAGCAAATCAAATTGCACTGTTATAAGACCCAATGTTTTTTATTTTAATTGTTATCATTTGGAAATTTTGGATCACTCATTATACTTTCTAAATATTCTGGAAATGTGTGTCTTTCTGGAAGTCTTACCATTCCTTTCTGACAGCAACTAACTCTCCATCAGTTGGTCTTTCCTTCAGAAAATGATAGGCCCCACAAAACTGACAAACCACATTCATTAATCCACAATAATGAGTGTCTACTGTTAGTTCTGTAAATAAAGCACTATCGCAAGCTTCCTCAACATAGATATCACTACAACTCTCTATATCGACATTGGTGTCATGTGTATGAACATTGGTTTCATGAGGCAATATTGGGTCATTAGGCTATGTTTTACAGACATTTTTTTTTGTTTACTTTTTCTTTTCTTTGAAGCCCCAGCACACTCAGTTTGTGCTTTATTAGTCAATTTCTTTTATTTACAAGTCTCTGTTGGTCTTTTTCTCTTAAGCGTTGAGAAGTCTCAGGGGACAGTGCATCTCTCCATCTCTGCTTCCGTTCCCTTGCCATTCTTCTTTTACGTTCATTCTTGTCTTCTGCGTTGTCCGCTATTGTAATCTGTAATTGTAAATACAGGTGTAAGATCTTTCATTTTTTTTATTGTTCATATTATTTTTACCTGTTATCAATGCAAAACCTAAATAGCAGTAATGAATCAGTGAAATTACTTGAAATGCATTTGTAATGTTTTCATTAAATTAATTAATTAATTAATTAATGGGTTATTTTTAATTTGCATACATGAAAAGCTAAAGAGCTAAGCATAAATATACAGTGGATATAAAAAGTCTACACACCCCTGTTAAAATGTCAGGTTTCTGTGCTGTAAAAAAATTAGACAAAGATAAATCATTTCAGAACTTTTTCCACCTTTAATGTGACCTATAAACAGTACAACTCAATTGAAAAACAAACTGAAATCTTTTAGGTGGAGGGAAGAAAAAAAGAAAATAAAAATAATGTGGTTGCATAAGTCTGCACACCCTTTTATAACTGGGGATGTACCTGTGTTCAGAATTAAGCAATTACATTCAAAATCGTGTTAAATAGGAGTCAGCATACACCTGCCATCATTTAAAGTGCCTCTGATTAACCCCAAATAAAGTTCAGCTGCTCTAGTTGGTCTTTCCTGAAATTTTCTTAGTCGCATCCCACAGCAAAAGCCATGGTCCACAGAGAGCTTCCGAAGCATCAGAGGGATATCATTGTTAAAAGGTATCAGTCAGGAGAAGGGTACAAAAGAATTTCCAAGGCATTAGATATACCATGGAACACAGTGAAGACAGTCATCCTCAAGTGGAGAAAATATGGCACAACAGTGACATTACCAAGTGCTGGAGCTCCCTCCAAAATTGATGAAAAGACGAGGAGAAAACTTGTCTGGGAGGCTACCAAGAGGCCTACAGCAACATTAAAGGACCTGCAGGAATATCTGGCAAGTACTGGCTGTGTGGTACATGTGACAACAATCTCCCGTATTCTTCATATGACTGGGCTATGGGGTAGAGTGGCAAGAAGAAAGCCTTTTCTTACAAAGAAAAACTTCCAAGCCAGGCTACATTTTGCAAAAACATATCTGAAGTCTCCCAAAAGCATGTGGGAAAAGGGTGTTATGGTCTGATGAAACAAAGGTTGAACTTTTTGGCCATAATTCCAAAAGATATGTTTGGCGCAAAAACAACACTGCACATCACCAAAAGAACACCATACCCACAGTGAAGCATGGTGGTGGCAGCATCATGCTTTGGGCTGTTTTTCTTCAGCTGGAACTGGGGCCTTAGTTAAGATACAGGGAATTATGAACAGTTCCAAATACCAGTCAATATTGGCACAAAACCTTCAGGCTTCTGCTAGAAAGCTGAACATGAAGAGGAACTTCATCTTTCAGCATGACAACGCCAAAAAGCATACATCCAAATCAACAAAGGAATGGCTTCACCAGAAGAAGATTAAAGTTTTGGAATGGCCCAGCCAGAGCCAAGACCTGAATCCGATTGAAAATCTGTGGGGTGATCTGAAGAGGGCTGTGCACAGGAGATGCCCTCGCAATCTGACAGATTTGGAGTGTTTTTGCAAAGAAGAGTGGGCAAATCTTGCCAAGTCAAAATGTGCCATGCTGATAGACTCATACCCAAAAAGACTGAGTGCTGTAATAAAATCAAAAGATGCTTCAACAAAGTATTAGTTTAAGGGTGTGCATACTTATGCAACCATATTATTTTATTTTTATATTTTTTCTTCCCTCTACCTAAAAGATTTCAGTTTGTTTTTCAATTGAGTTGTACAGTTTATAGGTCACATTAAAGGTGGAAAAAGTTCTGAAATGATTTATCTTTGTCTCATTTTTTTACAGCACAGAAACCTGACATTTTAACAGGGGTGTGCAGACTTTTTATATCCACTGTATATTGATAAATAAGTTCAGGCTAAAATATGTTGTTTTTTTATAATTAATTATGAAGTAATTAATAAATAAATATACATTAATAAAATAATCTAAAACCGTCATCGATGTAAAACATAAACTATAGATTTGCCTGAAAAGGATTTGTAATGTTTGAATAAAATGAATTAAATAATAAATTAAGTTATGGGGTGTAATTGTCATTCATTAAAACATAAATGGCTTTTGTTTATTTATTTGTTTTTTTTTATTGATTAAAAATTAATTGATAAAATAATGTCTAAGTACCGCGTTTCAATGCCTCAACTGCTTGCCTCGCTTTGCGAGGCTAAGTGGTGAAAGCTCGGAAGACTTCGGTGCTTCTACGGCTCGCCTCGCTATGCGAGGCTCCCAAGCGTGACAACGATTCGCAGTTTGACAACTATTATTTGTGATAGTATTGTACCTTGGGTGAAACTGATTTCCCCTTCTTGATCACTACCTTGTTGTGGTGAAGGGGCTTGTGTACTTCAATGAAGCTGTGAACTATACCATGTAGGATCACACAAGTTAGTCAGGTCATAGCAGAGAGACTTTGGCGCTTATCCCATGGCTGACAATGAGCACCTTCGGGCTGCTCATTGCAGGTTTCATTAACCTGCAAGTGTTATGCTTGGGAATGCCATGTGTCTCTTTCCAGCATCTCCCCCCTATCACTTCGCTTCTGTGTGTCTGAGGAATGTTTGTGTGGTGCTCGTTGCCTGCCGTTTTTTTTTTTTTGGAAGTCCTGCGTGCCTGGCTTTGTTGGTGTAAGTGTTAGTGTCTTTGCCGTTGTGTATTTTCTAAGTCCTGCATGCCTGGCGTTGCTCAGCCTCGTTTTCATCCAGTTTCAGAATTATTTAAGTTTTTTGTCCGACATTTTTTTTCTTGCTTAGCCGATTTTCAAGTGAGGAAACACGGCAAATAAGGCCCCAAATCGCTTGCGATCTCACTCCCAGGCGTCCTGACTCTCCCCCTGTGCTGTGTGTGAGTGTGTTTTTATGTCTTTTTTATTATTTTTCTTTTTTTATGGTTTTCGATTTTTGCTGTTAAATTCATATTTTTCTGAGGTCGTGTTTTTTTTCACGAGCTCGCATGTGTGATGGCCACTGGCTACAATGAGCACCCCCGGCGCTCATTGCAGTCTAAGTGCTGCACGACTGCTTATGTGCTCATTTCAGCCTAAGTCCTGCGTGCTTTAATGCCTCAACTGCTTTGCGAGGCTAGCAGGACAATGAGCGTCTTTGGCGCTCATTGCCTAAGTCCTGCGAGCTCGGAATGCTTCAATGCCTCAACTGCTCATCTCGCTTCACGAGGCTCGCAAGCGTGACGACAAATCGCAGTTGACAACTATTATATGTGGTCCTCTGTGAATCTGATCCAATGTTATTTAATCATTACTAACTACTGATATTTATTCCCATTTGTATTAATTAGAAGATTGCCAAGGCAGGTGCCATTTTCTTGCCTAGAAATTATTTTGATCTGGCTGAACTCATTTATTTTTTGTAGGGAACATTTTCTGTAGGGAATTACAAAATATGGTAGTTTTTTAATATAAATACCAAATAATCCTTTATTTTGTTTGTTTTTACTCTCTACATTTATACTGTATTTATAGGATTATATAGTGCTATTTTTGTACTGTTTTGGTAGATCTTAATAATCCTAGAATGTTTCAATTTTAGATAATGATATTAACCCTATAAACACCAGTCACTTAATTATATTATGACTTTAAAAACTTGTTCCAAAGGCCTAAAGAAGAATTATATTAGGATCATTATGCATGAGCCATATCTTTCACCCAAATAACTAAAATGTTTTAGGGCTAAAAAAAGTCATAACTTTCTAAAAGTTTTTTTAAAAAGGAACAATTATTGTTTGTATGAATTTAGTGTCATCTGCCCTCTCTTTCCTGTCTTTCAGTCGTTTCTCTATCTCCCTCCTTCTCTCTCATCTTTCCCTCCATATCTTTCCCTCTCTTTAATATATTTTCCCTCCCTATGCCTGTATTGTGAATCCAAGTTTCTTGCCTTGGGGTCGTATTGAACCCATTGTCCCCATACTGCCTGTTGGTAATTGTGCTGAGAGGTGACAGTTAGCCTAAGCCCTCCCTGAGTGGCCACTGCCCCTCCCCCATAACTAAGGACGCCCCTGGTCAGCTCCTAATAAATAGAGAGCACTGGACAGAGGGTGACAGCAGACCTCCAATATCCAATCTCATTGCTCATTGGAAACCAGGAGACAAACAGCCAGCAACATGGTGAGTGTGTGCCAGGAGCTTACTGCCAGGCTGTTATGTGTGTGTCGGCCATGCCAATGATGCCATCTCTTTTTTCTGTTGATTCCTCTGTCTCTCATGCTCTCTATTATTGTCACTTCTCTATCCATTTATTATTATTTCTTGTTAACAATTTCCATTTTGGATCTGTCCTAATGAAAAACTCACTTGCGACACTGTACATTATTTTCAATTGTGCATTCTTGTGTGTAGATTATTTTGTGACAACATCTTCTACTTTTCAGTCCTGTCCTATTATTGGATATTCTGTTATTCTCTCTCTCCTTGACAAGTCCAATCTTTTTACATTGTCTCCTCACTCAATATTCTCCTCTGATCCCCCCCACAGAGGGAGTGCATCTCAGTCCACATTGGTCAGGCAGGAGTACAGATTGGCAATGCATGCTGGGAGCTGTACTGTCTGGAACATGGTATCCAGCCTGACGGACAGATGCCCAGTGACAAAACCATTGGTGGTGGAGATGATTCCTTCAACACTTTCTTCAGTGAGACTGGTGCTGGGAAACATGTTCCCCGAGCTGTGTTTGTAGATCTGGAGCCCACTGTGATTGGTGAGTATGAGAGTTCCTGATGGAGTTAGTGTAATGGTGAAGTTAGTGGGCCAAATATACTAAATTGACGTGACACAATGTCTTGATCTTATGGTAAAAAACTTGTCCAATAGAAAATTTAATAGTGTATCTAATCTATATATCATTTCATTATCACATTATGCCTTATAAGTTTTTAATGGTGGAAGGGTATGGTCTTGGTTTGCAATCCTCATCTCTTAGTATGGTTCTCAAGTTATATATTTTTTTTGCCGCCTCGGGTTACCATCATTCTTCCTAATAATATTTTGCCCTACAGATGAGGTGAGGACCGGCACCTACAGGCAACTTTTCCATCCCGAGCAGCTCATCACTGGCAAAGAAGACGCTGCCAACAACTACGCCCGTGGCCATTACACCATTGGCAAGGAGATCATTGACCTGGTGCTGGACAGAATCCGCAAGCTGGTAAGTTGAATGACGGCAACACATTAAATGGTATCACACTTCCTACTGATCACCTATTTATTATTATTACCTAACAGTTTTAGCACTGGTAAATATTTGAAAAGTCCATCTGTTGATTATCAACCTAGAGTGCCATAAGTAAAATAAAAATACAGCTAAAGCATATAGCTTAAAAACTGAATGAATGAGGTTTGTTTCATATGTCTTTACATATATGTCTGACTCTCTTTTGTATGTATTCTCTCCCAGGCTGATCAGTGCACAGGACTCCAGGGCTTCCTCATCTTCCATAGTTTTGGGGGTGGCACTGGCTCAGGCTTCACCTCCCTGCTGATGGAACGTCTCTCTGTTGACTATGGCAAGAAATCCAAGTTGGAATTCGCCATCTATCCAGCTCCTCAAATCTCCACAGCTGTGGTTGAACCCTACAACTCCATCCTCACCACCCACACCACTCTGGAGCATTCCGACTGTGCCTTCATGGTGGACAATGAGGCCATCTATGACATCTGTCGCAGAAATCTGGACATTGAGCGCCCAACCTACACTAACCTAAACCGTCTGATTGGCCAGATTGTGTCCTCCATCACAGCCTCGCTCAGATTTGATGGAGCTCTTAATGTAGATCTTACAGAGTTCCAGACCAACCTGGTGCCTTATCCCCGTATCCACTTCCCTCTAGCCACCTACGCCCCTGTTATCTCTGCAGAGAAAGCTTATCATGAGCAGCTGTCTGTGGCTGAGATTACAAACGCTTGTTTTGAGCCAGCCAACCAGATGGTAAAATGTGACCCCCGTCATGGAAAATACATGGCTTGCTGTCTTCTGTATCGAGGTGATGTGGTGCCCAAGGATGTCAATGCTGCTATTGCTACCATCAAGACCAAGCGTACCATCCAGTTTGTAGACTGGTGCCCAACTGGGTTCAAGGTTGGCATCAACTATCAGCCTCCCACTATGGTTCCAGGTGGAGACTTGGCCAAGGTACAGCGTGCTGTGTGTATGTTGAGCAACACCACAGCTGTTGCCGAGGCTTGGGCTCGCCTGGACCACAAGTTTGACCTGATGTATGCCAAGCGTGCCTTTGTACATTGGTATGTTGGAGAGGGTATGGAGGAAGGAGAGTTCTCTGAGGCCCGTGAGGACATGGCTGCCTTGGAGAAAGATTATGAAGAGGTTGGCACCGACAGTGTAGATGGTGAGGGAGAAGGAGAGGAGGGAGAAGAGTATTGAGAGACAATGTTTTATTTGTTTTATATGGAAAGTTTTTTTTTAATAAATATATTTTTCATCTACATTTTCTGTATTGTTTCTTGCAAAACAAAATAAGATAAATAATATAATTTATAATATAGAAAATATTTTATATATTATTGAATACTATAAAATCAGTTTCTCTCCTTGAACTGTGTCTAACAATGTGGTGGTGATATCAGAAAGCTTTGATCTTCTGAGGATATCAGCTACCAAACATTAGTTATACAGTTGCATTACAACAAAATATATGGAGTTCCAAATTAAATAAAATAAATATATTTAGCTCAACAGACATAATAATAACAACACTATATACATATATTCAACTCCTCAACACACTGTATAAATGCATATAGATACATATATTTATCAATAATATATACAGCTTCCTCCTTTCTCTCTCTCTCCTTCTCTCTCTCCCCCTCCCTCCTTCTCTCTATCCCCCCTCCTTCTCTCTCTCTCTCCCCCTCGCTCTCTCTCTCCCTCCTTCTCTCTCCCTCCTTCTCTCTTTCACTCCTTCTCTCTCCCTTTCCCTCTCTCTCTCTCTCCTTCCCCCTTCTCTATCTCTCCCTCTCAATCCCCCTCTCTTTCTATCTCTCTCCTTCCCTCCTTCTTACTCTCTCCCTCCTTCTCACTCTCTCTCTCAACCCCCTCCTTCCTTCTCTTTCCTCTCATTCTTACTCTCTCCTTCCTTCATTCTCACTCTCTCTCCCCTACTTTCCTTCCTTCTCTCTCCCCCTCCTTCCTTCTCTCTCCTTCCCTCCTTCTTACCCTCTCCCTCCTTCTCACTCTTTCTCCCCCATCCTCCTTCCTCCCCCCCCTCCCTCCTTCTCTCTCCTCACTCTCTCCTTCTCACTCACTCTCTCCCTCCCTCTCCTCTCATTTCTGGTTTGGCTCTGTCTAACCAGCAAGTTAAAGGTATAAGCACGTGAGCTGGGTTATTAATGCATCTGATAGAGGAGAATTTATAGCGTCTGAATGTTTGTATGAAAAAATACCAAAATAAACAATTAAACCGCTAGCTTGAAGTTTGCTGAATTTCTTGCATTTGCAAACGCTTTTCTGTCAATGTTGACACCCCCTGAAATTCCCAGGGAAACTTATCATACATATTACATTGTACATTGTAACTTTAGATTTTTGTAATAAGGCCTGTGTCCTTTCATTCACTGATTGTTTTATCTACATCCCAGGTGATACTTCCCCAGCCCCAGTGAACTGCCCCCAGCCCCAGTGAATGGCACCCATCGCCTGCCCCAGCCCCAGTCAATTGCCCCCCAGCTATAGTGAATTGCCCCATGACCTCCCCCAGCCCCAGTAAATTACCCCCATCACCCGCCCCAGCTCCAGTGAATTGCCCCCCTGTCTCCCCTAAGAAATTGACATTAGCACCATATTAAACCAAACTTAATCCTCATTTAAATGGACAATTAATTTGGATGTAATAACCTTTTTTTTCCATTAAAAATCATTTTATAATTTGCAAAGACCAAAACATTTCCAAGATGAAACATGATGTCATCCTTGGAATGATTTATAACATTCCCAATTACAATAGAAAATATGTGTTTTGAAGGAATAAACAATTTTTTATACTGATTTAATTACACAATAATACTCTCGCTATGAAAAAAAGGAATTTGTGTAAGCATAGACAAAAGCCTTAATTTCACACTTTGAATAAATACAAATATTTTTAATGGTTAAATAACACTGATTTGATTTTACAGATTTTACGACAGTATAAAATCTAATTAAAAAAAAAACACTTCGTATAGCTGTTGGTGCTAAGCTTGGTTTAAGTTGTTATGACAATAAGAATGTTTGCGTTGTTCAGTTGTGTCCAACTCTCCATGACCTCATGGACTGTAACACACTATACTGATCCACTTGGGGCTCATGGTTCAGTTCCTTCTCTAGTGGGCCACAGCTTACAGCTCCTGGTATTTCTCAGTGGACTCCCATCCAAGTACTGACCAGGTCCAACCCTGCATGGCTTCAGGGTCGTGTGACCTCTTGGTTCCCTGACTGGAATCAAACCCAGGTCGCAGAGGTGAAAGCACCAATTCCTATCTACTGGACCACCAGGGAACCTTGATAGAATAATACAAAACAATTTCACAGATTTCACTATTCATATATCCAAAGAAAAGCTGTTTTTTTAAATAGTATATTATTACTATTATTATTATTAGAGGATTAAGTTGATCACATGTACAGATACATATTAATACTTACATATATTCTTCTATACTGTATAATTTATTAATTTGCCATATTAAAAACATTAGAACATCCTTCTTTTATAATCAGGAATTTTAATTTAATTTTGTATAATTGGAATGTTATTATTATTTATTTGTGAATTGTATCCTATGACAATAATCTGTATTTACTTAATGTAAAGCTCTTTAAGAAAGATAATGAAAAAAAATATTTAAGCAAGGATATTTTTGGCATCAAAACTGATTCAAACATTCACCTTATTTTCACAATATTCAAAATTAATGGATATGGTTAAAATGTTAAACATCTTTGGGTTACTGACGTCATTGTTTATTTACAAACTAGTAACTTGCCCGTCAAAGATGACTGGATAATGTTTGATGTGTCTCTTCCCCCACCGTCCCCTGCATCTCTCCTAAACCTCTCCCTCTCCTGTGTCTCTTCCCCATCTCCCTCCGCTATGTTTCTTCCCCCCTCTCCCTCCCTTGTGTCTCTTCCCCTCCTCTCCCTCCCCTGCATCCCACTTCCCTCCCCTGCATCTCTTTCTCCCCTCTCTTGGTATTTTCCCCCATGTCTCTTATCCCCCTCCCCTGTGTCTCTTTCCCCCCTTCCCCATGTCTCTACCCCTGTATCTCTCCCGTCTTGCCCCCATGTGTCTCCCCCCTCCCCTGTGTCTCTTTCCACCATTCCCCATGTCTCTACCCCTGTATCTCTCCCCTCTTGCCCCCATGTGTCTCCCCCCTCCCCTGGGTCTCTCCCCCCTCCCCTGTGTCTCTTTCCCCCTCCTCCCTCCCCTGTGTCTCTCCCCCCATGTCCCTTTCCCCCATGTCTCTTACCCCCCTCTACTGTGTGTCTCCCCCCTCCCCTGTGTCTCTTTTCCTCCCACCCCTGTGTCTCCCCCTCCCCGTATCTCCCGCCCGCCCCTGTGTCTCCCCCCTCTCCCATGTCTCTTCCCCCCTCCTTCCACCCCTGTGACTCTACCCCCTTCCCTGTATCTTTCCCCCTTCCCCTGTGTCTTTTCCCCCTTCCCTGTGTCTCTTCCCCCCTCTTTCCTCCTCTGTGTCTCTATTTCTCACCTCCTTCCTCTCTTGTTTCTCTTCGCCGTCTGCATCCACCTGTGTCTCTTTTCACTCCTCCCTCCCTCCCCTGTGCCTTGCTCCCCTCCTCCCTTCCTTACCCTGTGTCTTTCTCTCCTCCTCCCTCCCTCCCCTCTGTCTTTCTCCCCTCCCGAGGTAACTGTGCACATTGGAGCACAGTGAGAATGCACTACTAACGCTGTGCATGTACAGGTGATGTGCGCGCTCTGCCCATCGCCTACAATACTTTCCGTAGTACGCATGCGCCCGGCCTGGAGCGTTACACACTACGGAAACTATTATAGGTGACTAGCGACTTAACCGTCAAAAATGACGGGGCAATAAAATGTTAAGGCTGGGAAAGCTGTTTGCCACAAAATGTGAGTCTCTGACACTCTTAACCTTTTTGTTATCTACAAGGAAGTACAACAATTATAATATTTTATTTTTATTTTTTTTAACTTTCAAGTTGTATTAGACCAAAAGGTAAAGCACCATTTTTGAACAATATTAACTATTTTAATTCTCATGTATGCAAGAATAATAAAACAATGGCTGAAGTTTTGATGAATACGTATTTTAAACCATTACATAATACTTTGTGACATGCAACTTATATTTTAAACAATGGTAAACCATTTTTTTAACAATACTAACATTTTTAATTCAGAGGTATGCATGAGTAACATAACAATAGGTGAACTTCCTTTGAATAAGTATTTGCAACCATTACATAAAGCTTTGAAACATGCAACTTTTATTTCAAGTACTGGTAAACCACATAGGTATTGAATCCAGGGGAAGGCAAACATCAAAAACCCCATTAAAACTTTAAACCAATTGTATCAAAGGTGGAAAAAATAAATTCCTTCCTGACCCCATTAACTGGCAATCGGATTACTTCCTGGATTAATTCTCTGTTTTAAATTATACATTTCAATTTATTAACAAATTGTTATCCTCCTACTAACATAAATCGTTAATTATATACAATGAAACAACTTTGCACACATTTTAAAATACAATGTTAAAATCTGAAATAGTACCTTAAAATACTAACATTTAACCTTGAATTCTGTGAAAATGCCACCTAATTGTTTTGTGGGGCCAATCATGCAAAAAGTTAACTTCTAACACATTCTATTATGTTACTTTGTCTTTGCACTTATTTTTATTTTTTTGCACTTTTTGCTGTTATTCTTGTAGTTTTTGAAAATGTCACATAGAGTTTCCTATGTGAAATAGTGGTCCTCTAAAAAGAGGCCGCCAGATATATAAGTTTGTCCCTGGGGTATAACCTCTGTTCTCTATGTTTTTTGCCATTTTATAGAGTTTGCTTAGTGGAATAGCGGTCCTCTAAAAAGAGTCCAATTGACATCAAATGTTGTCCTTGAAATAAAACCAATGTTCTCTATACTTACAGAACCTCATAGTACACAATGTTATTGCTAAAAATGCACCCATCCTCCAATAAATCACCTTGACTTGGTTTTTCTTCAATATGAACTTTAATTTCCTCTGGATTATTGCATCTTGAAAATGCAACATAGAGTTGTCCATGTGCAAATACAGGTTCCTGTAAAAAAAATACCCACAGACTTAAAAGTTTGTCATTGGGCTTTATTAATGGTCATGGCAAATGCTATGTTAATGGGAAATTGTCTCCTTTGAAGGACAAAAGGCAAACCAATTCTAGGTATAAGAACTGGTTCACCTTTATGGGTACCATTCATAATTTCTGCATGTATAGAATGATCTTTTAAATCCTTCACAATTAATCTGGTCCAATTACAAAGTCCTTTTTTTGGATTCATATTTCTTAGTAGCATGACAATTGCCCATTTTTAAGTTGCAAAATATGTGGTGGCATTCCAGGGGGAGATAAAGAATTAATAAATTCCATAGTAAAGTTAGATTCACTGTATTTGTCATCAGCCAGAACAGAATCTGCACAATAATAGTTTTTTGGGGTGCATTGATTAATTAAAAAAAATTGTTATTTAGATTTAAGGCATCTATATTTTTTTATGTTAATATCACTTTGCTTGCAATGTCTGAGTAATCCTCGTTATTGATGGTATTGAGAAAGATTGCCAATATTAGTGATTCTTTGCAAATCATTTCTGATGGAATTTCAACAGTATCATCAGGTAGATTAGTTATTTTTTGATGTTTTCCTTCTCCAATTTGAATTAACCAATCATTGAATTGATTTTGGCCTTCAGATCTCATATTTATTTCTAATTTAAGGTGTGTAAATATTTTACCCAGTTTACTTCTCTTTATACGTTTCGACGATGTCAGTTATATTGTCATGTGGCACCACAGGTAATGTTTGCCTAAAATCTCCTCATAATAACATCACCTTTGCACCAAATGGCAAATCATTACCCATAACTTCTTTTAATAATCGATCAATACATTGCAGGGGAATGACATGACATCATTGTTGCCTCATCTATTATAATTAAATTACTTTTGTGATTTTTTTTTGGCTTGTAATTATTTAATTTGAATATCCGACACTGATGTTTCTAGAATGGGAACCGGCAGTTTAAATCCACTATGCACAGTTCTACCAACTACTAACAAGAGAGCGACAATTCAAGTTGTTTCAAATGGCAGTGCTATTTGACCCTGTGCTTGAATGCAACTCATCAATAAATGATATAGATACGTTTTTCCTGATCCACCAGGGCCATCTAGATAGAAATAATGCGCTTTGAGCATGTCATTGTCTATTGCATTTGTAATGGAGTTAAATGCTTCCAATTCTTGTGCATTTAAAGTTCCAATTTGTTCTTCTGTTTTTTGGTATATCTCAGTGTCATACTCCTCAAAGTTAATTTCATCTATAAGTCCGGGATCAGGCAGACTAATTTAATCCATGACAAAGAAAAATTTCCTGAATTTCCATTAATGCTTTTAATAGGTACATTGCAAAAGATGCAAATGAATGCAAATTGTTCTCTGATTTGCTTTGGCATTTGATATAGTGCTGCTTCTTCGAGACATCTCTCCCATTCTGCATCATCTGCCACTAAGTTTTGATGTCTTGCAGCTAATTGGAAAGTATCATAAACTATGTCATTCACTGTGCGTAAATGTTCATAACTTTGTGAACCGGGAACATGTAAAAGAAGTCATCTTAAGCTGACAAGTTCAATGTTTCTTGGACTAACGGTATAAATTTGTGGGATAATTTTATGATTATCTTTTTTTCGTTATCGCCATTGGCCCTTTACGAATACATAGTGCTGTGGAATGTCAATGTATAAAAATTATTTGGCCTCAGTGTCCTGCCAATTTAATTGAAATCAAGCAGTAAGTGTTGATGCTCTATGTTCACTTTGTCCTAAAGCATTTCTTTTATTCCCTGCAGTGAAGCAAACAAATTGACTTTGTATAAAATGGACAGCTAATCGATACACAGCATTTGACTGATCATACATCTCAAATTTGAGTAGATGCCACATTGATTCTGGAGCACTTAGATAGCGAGCATCTAAATAAGATGCAAGTTCATCATGTAAAACTGGATTGTCTTGTTCATTTTGTGCACCTTGCACAACAACATTGGTGTACCATATCCTTTGTATATATTTATAAACATATTTGATGGATTTGATAGAAGTGCAAGCTTCCACATTTATGTGTGTGCATTGTACCTTTTGGCCACGGATAAAAGCTGTTTGTCATTCTCTTCTTTTATACAAAGGGTATCCATCACAATTAGCATAAGTCTGCATTTAAAAATTGTTTTGGGAACTCTTTTGTGCATTTTTTATTTTCCATACATGGTGAATTTGGATTGATATCTCCTCATGGACCATGTGACTATGAGTCACAATCTCATAAAGTTTTGAATGTTTTTCTGGATGTTTTTCTGGATGTGGCAGTTCAGCAGTAATTACTGAACCCACTGCCATATTGAATTTATCTTTTTCCTGCAGTATTAAAAGTATGTGTGCATGCAGACCCTTTTTTTAAATATAATGGTATAAACAAAAGCCACACATTTCCCAAATAAGTATGCTTTAGTTACCGTATTTATCGGCGTATAACACGCACCGGCGTATAACACGCACCTCATTTTAAGAAGGAAATTTCAGGAAAAAAAAATTAATTTCAAATAAAGAACTTTGAAGCAAAATCCTCAACCTCAACCTCCCTCCTCATCCTCAACCCCCTCCTCAACCTCCCTCCTCAACCCCCCATCCTCATCCTCCTTCCTCAACCCCCTATCCTCAACCCCCTCCTCAACCCCCCTCCTCAACCTCAACCCCCCTCCTCAACCTCCCTCCTCATCCTCAACCCCCTCCTCAACCTCAAACCCCTCCTCAACCGCCCTCCTAAACCCCCCTCCTCAACCCCCCATCCTCATCCTCCTTCCTCAACCCCCCTTTCCTCAACCCCCCCCCTCAACCCCCCTCCTCAACCTCCCTATCCTCATCCTCCTTCCTCAACCCCCTATCCTCAACCCCCTCCTCAACCCCCCTCCTCATTCTAAACCCCCCTCCGCATTCTAACCCACCCCTCCTCATCCTAACCCCCCCTTTCTCAACCTCAACCCGCCGGCATCCGGTATATGCTAATGACGTGGCGTCACATGCGCGCAGGGTCAAGGAGCGGAGCGGAGGCCGGAGCAGAACCAGGTAAGTGAGGGGGAGGTATTTAGGGGGGTTTAGGTTGAGGAGGGGGGTTTAGGTTGAGGAGGGGGGAGTTTAGAATGCGGAGGGGGGTTTTGATTGCGGAGGGGGTTTAGAATGCGGAGGGGGGGTTAGAATGCGGAGGGGGGGTTTAGTATGCGGAGGGGGGTTTAGAATGAGGGGGGGGGTTGAGGATGGGGAGGGAATATCGGCGTATAACAGGCTCATATCAGTATTTTGGTCAAGTTTTAAATTTTCTTTGACCTCTGGCCATTGGATTACATGTGAATGTAATGAATAAATCTGGTTTGCCAAATTTAGTCACATTAGCCATGGCATCATTGTATCTTTCTCGCATATTGCGAGGAGATCCTTGGAAGAGTATTGCTCTTCCAGCTGGAATGTCTCTGCAGCCAATTCAGCAACTTAATCCATCAATCCCCAATATTGTTCTACTCGGAACTTGTTTTGTTGAAATTTGAGAAAGTTTAGATTTTTTGCCTCAACTTGTAGATATGAATCAATCTATTGTTGTGTGAGTTTTCCCCCACATAAAATAGGATTAAAATGATCACGGATAGCAGTTTGTGCCACTTTATATTCCAGCATAGAAATATTGTTTCTAACACAAACTTTACTATTGGGATAACTTTGCAATTGTAATTTTGGTTGCCATCCTGGCTCACTATTTGTTAAGAAAATGGGACATGTCATTGGATCCAAATTACTACTTAATATAATTATGTTTATAAAAGGCTGGTCTTCATTGCATGGATATATTCTAATATCCTGCTCAAATGGTGGTTCACCATCATCATTCTTAAAGACCATGGCAACCTCATTTGCTGTTGGTTAATTATACAGTCTTTGATCAGTATGGAGATCTCTTTTGAGAACCATATTTACTCTTGGCATTGGCAATTGATTTATTTGCGCATGTGCCTGTTGTTCTTTTTCAACCTCTGCAAATTTTTTGTATGCTTGACTATATGGGTTGTTAATGGGCCATAATGTTATCGAGCTGTTCAAAGACTATGGGTAAGCATTGTTTATTTTCAAGAAGCATCATTTGTTGTTCAACAGCTTCCATTGTATCAAGGACATATAACTGTGCAAATTTCCTTTGCTCTCCTGCTTCTGGGTGTAAATCTGAAGTCAGGTGGCTAATTTGTCCTTGTACTTTAAAACAGTAAGGACCATGTCCTAGGACATTTTCTGCTAATGATGCACCCATTGAAGCAAATCAAATTGCACTGTTATAAGACCCAATGTTTTTTATTTTAATTGTTATCATTTGGAAATTTTGGATCACTCATTATACTTTCTAAATATTCTGGAAATGTGTGTCTTTCTGGAAGTCTTACCATTCCTTTCTGACAGCAACTAACTCTCCATCAGTTGGTCTTTCCTTCAGAAAATGATAGGCCCCACAAAACTGACAAACCACATTCATTAATCCACAATAATGAGTGTCTACTGTTAGTTCTGTAAATAAAGCACTATCGCAAGCTTCCTCAACATAGATATCACTACAACTCTCTATATAGACATTGGTGTCATGTGTATGAACATTGGTTTCATGAGGCAATATTGGGTCATTAGGCTATGTTTTACAGACATTTTTTTTTGTTTACTTTTTCTTTTCTTTGAAGCCCCAGCACACTCAGTTTGTGCTTTATTAGTCAATTTCTTTTATTTACAAGTCTCTGTTGGTCTTCTTCTCTTAAGCGTTGAGAAGTCTCAGGGGACTGTGCATCTCTCCATCTCTGCTTCCGTTCCCTTGCCATTCTTCTTTTACGTTCATTCTTGTCTTCTGCGTTGTCCGCTATTGTAATCTGTAATTGTAAATACAGGTGTAAGATCTTTCATTTTTTTTATTGTTCATATTATTTTTACCTGTTATCAATGCAAAACCTAAATAGCAGTAATGAATCAGTGAAATTACTTGAAATGCATTTGTAATGTTTTCATTAAATTAATTAATTAATTAATTAATGGGTTATTTTTAATTTGCATACATGAAAAGTTAAAGAGCTAAGCATAAATATACAGTGGATATAAAAAGTCTATACACCCCTGTTAAAATGTCAGGTTTCTGTGCTGTAAAAAAAATTAGACAAAGATAAATCATTTCAGAACTTTTTCCACCTTTAATGTGACCTATAAACTGTACAACTCAATTGAAAAACAAACTGAAATCTTTTGGGTGGAGGGAAGAAAAAAAGAAAATAAAAATAATGTGGTTGCATAAGTCTGCACACCCTCTTATAACTGGGGATGTAGCTGTGTTCAGAATTAAGCAATTACATTCAAAATCGTGTTAAATAGGAGTCAGCATACACCTGCCATCATTTAAAGTGCCTCTGATTAACCCCAAATAAAGTTCAGCTGCTCTAGTTGGTCTTTCCTGAAATGTTCTTAGTCGCATCCCACAGCAAAAGCCATGGTCCACAGAGAGCTTCCGAAGCATCAGAGGGATATCATTGTTAAAAGGTATCAGTCAGGAGAAGGGTACAAAAGAATTTCCAAGGCATTATATATACCATGGAACACAGTGAAGACAGTCATCCTCAAGTGGAGAAAATATGGCACAACAAGTGCTGGAGCTCCCTCCAAAATTGATGAAAAGACGAGGAGAAAACTGGTCTGGGAGGGTACCAAGAGGCCTACAGCAACATTAAAGGACCTGCAGGAATATCTGGCAAGTACTGGCTGTGTGGTACATGTGACAACAATCTCCCGTATTCTTCATATGACTGGGCTATGGGGTAGAGTGGCAAGAAGAAAGCCTTTTCTTACAAAGAAAAACTTCCAAGCCAGGCTACATTTTGCAAAAACATATCTGAAGTCTCCCAAAAGCATGTGGGAAAAGGGTGTTATGGTCTGATGAAACCAAGGTTGAACTTTTTGGCCATAATTCCAAAACATATGTTTGGCGCAAAAACAACACTGCACATCACCAAAAGAACACCATACCCACAGTGAAGCATGGTGGTGGCAGCATCATGCTTTGGGCTGTTTTTCTTCAGCTGGAACTGGGGCCTTAGTTAAGATACAGGGAATTATGAACAGTTCCAAATACCAGTCAATATTGGCACAAAACCTTCAGGCTTCTGCTAGAAAGCTGAACATGAAGAGGAACTTCATCTTTCAGCATGACAACGACAAAAAGCATACATCCAAATCAACAAAGGAATGGCTTCACCAGAAGAAGATTAAAGTTTTGGAATGGCCCAGCCAGAGCCAAGACCTGAATCCGATTGAAAATCTGTGGGGTGATCTGAAGAGGGCTGTGCACAGGAGATGCCCTCGCAATCTGACAGATTTGTAGTGTTTTTGCAAAGAAGAGTGGGCAAATCTTGCCAAGTCAAAATGTGCCATGCTGATAGACTCATACCCAAAAAGACTGAGTGCTGTAATAAAATCAAAAGATGCTTCAACAAAGTATTAGTTTAAGGGTGTGCATACTTATGCAACCATATTATTGTATTTTTATATTTTTTCTTCCCTCTACCTAAAAGATTTCAGTTTGTTTTTCAATTGAGTTGTACAGTTTATAGGTCACATTAAAGGTGGAAAAAGTTCTGAAATGATTTATCTTTGTCTCATTTTTTTACAGCACAGAAACCTGACATTTTAACAGGGGTGTGCAGACTTTTTATATCCACTGTATATTGATAAATAAGTTTAGGCTAAAATATGTTGTTTTTTTATAATTAATTATGAAGTAATTAATAAATAAATATACATTAATAAAATAATCTAAAACCGTCATCGATGTAAAACATAAACTATAGATTTGCCTGAAAAGGATTTGTAATGTTTGAATAAAATGAATTAAATAATAAATTAAGTTATGGGGTGTAATTGTCATTCATTAAAACATAAATGGCTTTTGTTTATTTATTTGTTTTTTTTTATTGATTAAAAATTAATTGATAAAATAATGTCTAAGTACCGCGTTTCAATGCCTCAACTGCTTGCCTCGCTTTGCGAGGCTAAGTGGTGAGAGCTCGGAAGACTTCGGTGCTTCTACGGCTCGCCTCGCTATGCGAGGCTCCCAAGCGTGACAACGATTCGCAGTTTGACAACTATTATTTGTGATAGTATTGTACCTTGGGTGAAACTGATTTCCCCTTCTTGATCACTACCTTGTTGTGGTGAAGGGGCTTGCGTACTTCAATGAACTATACCATGTAGGATCACACAAGTTAGTCAGGTCATAGCAGAGAGACTTTGGCGCTCATCCCGTGGCTGACAATGAGCACCTTCGGGCCGCTCATTGCAGGTTTCATTAACCTGCAAGTGTTGTGCTTGGGAATGCCATGTGTCTCTTTCCACCATCTCCCCCCTATCACTTCCCTGTGTGTTTCTCTTCTGTGTGTCTGAGGAATGTTTGTGTGGCGCTCGCTTTCTGCCGTTTTTTTTTTTTTGGAAGTCCTGCATGCCTGGCTTTGTTGGTGTAAGTGTTAGTGTCTTTGCCGTTGTGTATTTTCTAAGTCCCGCATCCCTGGCGTTGCTCAGCCTCGTTTTCATCCAGTTTCAGAATTATTTAAGTTTTTTGTCCGCCATTTTTTTTCTTGCTTAGCCGATTTTCAAGTGAGGAAACACGGCAAATAAAGCCCCAAATCGCTTGCAATCTCACTCCCAGGCGTCCTGACTCTCCCCCTGTGCTGTGTGTGAGTGTGTTTTTATGTCTTTTTTATTATTTTTCTTTTTTTGTGGTTTTCGATTTTTGCTGTTAAATTCATATTTTTCTGAGGTCGTGTTTTTTTTCACGAGCTCGCATGTGTGATGGCCACTGGCTACAATGAGCACTCCCGGCGCTCATTGCAGTCTAAGTGCTGCACGACTGCTTATGTGCTCATTTCAGCCTAAGTCCTGCGTGCTTTAATGCCTCAACTGCTTTGCGAGGCTAGCAGGACAATACATTGCCTAAGTCCTGCGAGCTCGGAATGCTTCAATGCCTCAACTGCTCACCTCGCTTCACGAGGCTCTCAAGAGTGACGACAAATCGCAGTTGACAACTATTATATGTGGTCCTCTGTGAATCTGATCCAATGTTATTTAATCATTACTAACTACTGATATTTATTCCCATTTGTATTAATTAGAAGATTGCCAAGGCAGGTGCCATTTTCTTGCCTAGAAATTATTTTGATCTGGCTGAACTCATTTATTTTTTGTAGGGAACATTTTCTGTAGGGAATTACAAAATATGGTAGTTTTTTAATATAAATATCAAATAATCCTTTATTTTGTTTGTTTTTACTCTCTACATTTATACTGTATTTATAGGATTATATAGTGCTATTTTTGTACTGTTTTGGTAGATCTTAATAATTCCTAGAATGTTTCAATTTTAGATAATGATATTAACCCTATAAACACCAGTCACTTAATTATATTATGACTTTAAAAACTTGTTCCAAAGGCCTAAAGAAGAATTATATTAGGATCATTATGCATGAGCCATATCTTTCACCCATATAACTAAAATGTTTTAGGGCTAAAAAAAGTTATAACTTTCTAAAAGTTTTTTTTAAAAGGAACAATTATTCTTTGTATGAGTTTAGTGACATCTGCCCTCTCTTTCCTGTCTTTCAGTCGTTTCTCTATCTCCCTCCTTCTCTCTCATCATTCCCTCCATATCTTTCCCTCTCTTTAATATATTTTCCCTCCCTGTGTCTGTATTGTGAATCCAAGTTTCTTGCCTTGGGGTCGTATTGAACCCATTGTCCCCATACTGCCTATTGGTAATTGTGCTGAGAGGTGACAGTTAGCCTAAGCCCTCCCTGAGTGGCCACTGCCCCTCCCCCATAACTAAGGATGCCCCTGGTCAGCTCCTAATAAATAGAGAGCACTGGACAGAGGGTGACAACAGACCTCCAATATCCAATCTCATTGCTCATTGGAAACCAGGAGACAAACAGCCAGCAACATGGTGAGTGTGTGCCAGGAGCTTACTGCCAGGCTGTTATGTGTGTGTCGGCCATGCCAATCATGCCATCTCTTTTCTCTGTTGATTCCTCTGTCTCTCATGCTCTCTATTATTGTCACTTCTCTATCCATTTATTATTATTTCTTGTTAACAATTTCCATTTTGGATCTGTCCTAATGAAAAACTCACTTGCGACACTGTACATTATTTTCAATTGTGCATTCTTGTGTGTAGATTATTTTGTGACAACATCTTCTACTTTTCAGTCCTGTCCTATTATTGGATATTCTGTTATTCTCTCTCTCCTTGACAAGTCCAATCTTTTTACATTGTCTCCTCACTCAATATTCTCCTCTGATCCCCCCCACAGAGGGAGTGCATCTCAGTCCACATTGGTCAGGCAGGAGTACAGATTGGCAATGCATGCTGGGAGCTGTACTGTCTGGAACATGGTATCCAGCCTGACGGACAAATGCCCAGTGACAAAACCATTGGTGGTGGAGATGATTCCTTCAACACTTTCTTCAGTGAGACTGGTGCTGGGAAACATGTTCCCCGAGCTGTGTTTGTGGACCTGGAGCCCACTGTGATTGGTGAGTATGAGAGTTCCTGATGGAGTTAGTGTAATGGTGTAGTTAGTGGGCCAAAAATCCTAAATTGACGTGACACAATGTCTTGAACTTATGGTAAAAAGCTTGTCCAATAGATAATTTAATAGTGTATCTAATCTATATATTATTTCATTATCACATTATGCCTTATACGTTTTTAATGGTGGAAGGGTATGGTCTTGGTTTGCAATCCTCATCTCTTAGTATGGTTCTCAAGTTATATATTTTTTTGCCGCCTCGGGTTACCATCATTCTTCCTAATAATATTTTGCCCTACAGATGAGGTGAGGACCGGAACCTACAGGCAGCTTTTCCATCCCGAGCAGCTCATCACTGGCAAAGAAGACGCCGCCAATAACTACGCCCGTGGCCATTACACCATTGGCAAGGAGATCATTGACCTGGTGCTGGACAGAATCCGCAAGCTGGTAAATTGAATGACGGCAACACATTAAATGGTATCACACTTCCTACTGATCACCTATTTATTATTATTACCTAACAGTTTTAGCACTGGTAAATATTTGAAAAGTCCATCTGTTGGTTAGCAACATAAGTAAAATAAAAATACAGCTAAAGCATATAGCTTAAAAACTGAATGAATGAGGCTTGTTTCATATGTCTTTAAATATATGTCTGACTCTCTTTTGTATGTATTCTCTCCCAGGCTGATCAGTGCACAGGACTCCAGGGCTTCCTCATCTTCCACAGTTTCGGAGGTGGCACTGGCTCAGGATTCACCTCCCTGCTGATGGAACGTCTCTCTGTCGACTATGGCAAGAAATCCAAGTTGGAATTCGCCATCTATCCAGCTCCTCAGATCTCCACAGCTGTGGTTGAACCCTACAACTCCATCCTCACCACCCACACCACCCTGGAGCACTCTGACTGCGCCTTCATGGTGGACAATGAGGCCATTTATGACATTTGTCGCAGAAATCTGGACATTGAGCGCCCAACCTACACTAATCTAAACCGTCTGATTGGCCAGATTGTGTCCTCTATCACAGCCTCCCTCAGATTTGATGGAGCTCTTAATGTAGATCTTACAGAGTTCCAGACCAACCTGGTGCCCTATCCCCGTATCCACTTCCCTCTGGCCACCTACGCCCCTGTTATCTCTGCAGAGAAAGCTTATCATGAGCAGCTGTCTGTGGCTGAGATCACAAACGCTTGCTTTGAGCCAGCCAACCAGATGGTGAAATGTGACCCCCGTCATGGAAAATACATGGCTTGCTGTCTTCTGTACCGTGGTGATGTGGTGCCCAAGGATGTCAATGCTGCTATTGCCACCATCAAGACCAAGCGTACCATCCAGTTTGTAGACTGGTGCCCAACTGGGTTCAAGGTTGGCATCAACTACCAGCCTCCCACTGTGGTTCCAGGTGGAGACTTGGCCAAGGTACAGCGTGCTGTGTGCATGTTGAGCAACACCACAGCTGTTGCTGAGGCCTGGGCTCGTCTGGACCACAAGTTTGACCTGATGTATGCCAAGCGGGCCTTTGTGCACTGGTATGTGGGAGAGGGTATGGAGGAAGGAGAGTTCTCTGAGGCCCGTGAGGACATGGCTGCCCTGGAGAAGGATTATGAAGAGGTCGGCACTGACAGTGTGGAGGGTGAGGGAGAAGGAGAGGAGGGAGAAGAGTATTGAGAGACAATGTTTTATTTGTTTTATATGGAAAGCTTTTTTTTTATAAATATATTTTTCAGCTACATTACCTGTATTGTTTCTTGCAAAACAAAATAGGATAAATAAAATAATTTATAATATAAACAATATTTTATATATTATCAAATACTATAAAATTAGTTTCTCTCCTTGAACTGTGTTTAACAATGTGGTGCTGATATCAGCAAGCTTTGATCTTCTGAGGATATCAACTACCAAAGATTAGTTGCATTACACAAAAATATATGGAGTTCCAAATTAAATTAAATAAATATATTTAGTCAACAGGCATAATAATAATTCATACAGCTCCTAATCACATATATAGTTGTGAGCATACGAGCCGTTGCTCACGCTTGCGGGATCATCCCTTGCAAACTTCATGTCGTAACACAAACAACATACGAGACACGTTAACACCCATTACGGACTCTCAAAAATCGCCCGCAACCCGCGGACATGAAAAAATTAAAAACACAATAAATACACACAACACATACATAAAAAGCTTACCGACAGCAAGAGGGAGCATCCAGGACCTCAAAAAAGCAACTTACACCTTCATTTAACTCAAAATAAAAGAGTTTAGACACTAAAAAATTCTCTAAGCAAAAGAAAAAATGGCCGCCGAACAAAACGAAAACGAGGCTACAGCACTATAAACACGCAAAACACCACAAGAAACTCGCAAAACACCACAAAACACCTACGGATATTCCGCTAAGACGCATACCACACATTACCCTCCATTTTAGAACAATGCGGAAGTACACAACTACGCTAACGGATTTGCCTCGCGCACGAACACTACACACTGCACACATTCAGCACACTTACACAGCAGCTCCACACCACTAATGCTGCAGCAACATCAAAACACATTGCAGCTCTTCAACACAATGCTTCCTGCATATATTACTTAAAAATAGGTAAAGTATATTACTTTATTAATGTATTATTTATTTTATTATTATACACCAAACAGCATTAGCTCACTTACAATTTCATTGCTGTCATTTTTTGCTAGTCTATTATAAAAATAAATATAGCTTTCTGATAATATATACATAAATACAACTCCTCAACACACTATATAAATGCATATAGATCCATATACTTATCAATAATATATACAGCTTCCCGCACCATATAAATATGTACCGCTCCTCACACTATATAGTAATATATATTCAGCTTCCTACATATTCTAAAAGTAATAACACACTTATTATATAAATATATATGGCTCCAAAAACATTATAAATCTGCAAAATTTTTCACAGTTTATAAATATATTCAGCTCCCCACATAGAATAGAAATATGCATAGCTGCCCACACACAATACAAATATAATATATATATATGTTCTCCATATACTATAAAAATACATATACCGTATATACTTGAGTATAAGACGAGTTTTTCAGACCTTTTTTTAAGGCTAAAAAGGGCCCCCTCGGCTTATACTCGAGTTACTCACCCCCCTGTGTCTCTCTAACCCCCCGTGTGTCTCTAACCCCTCCCTGTGTCTCTCTAACCCCCCCCCCCCCCCCCGTGTCTCTCTAATCCCTCCCTGTGTCTCTCTAATCCCTCCCCGTGTCTCTCTAATACCTCGCCGTGTCTCTCTACCCCCGTGTCTCTTTCCCTCCCCCCGTGTCTCTTTCCCTCCCCCGTGTCTCTTTCCCTCCCCCTCCTCATTCTATAACCCCCACTCCTCATTCTAAACCCCCCTCCCCACTTTACCCCTCTAAATACCTCCCCCTCTCCCTTTCCCCTCACTTGCCTCCATCTGCAGCTTCTCCTCCGGCCTCCACGTTCCTTCCTGCGTCTTGACCCGGCCAATGCTAATAACATGTCTTTCATGTGACGTCACGTTATTAGCATATAACGGGTCAAGACGCAGGGAGGAGCGTGGAGGCCGGAGGAGAAGCTGCAGATGGAGGTAAGTGAGGGGGAAGAGGGGGGAGAGGGGGGAAGAGACACAGGGAAGGGAGAGGGGGAAGAGACACAGGGAAGGGAGAGGGGGAAGAGACACAGGGAAGGGAGAGGGGGAAGAGACACAGGGAAGGGAGAGGGGAGAGGAGACACAGGGAAGGGAGAGGGGGGACACAAGAAAAGGGCCCACAAGAGGGACACAGGGGGCAGCACATTTCCCACCCTCGGCTTATACTCGAGTCACTAATTTTTCCCAGTATTTTGTGGTAAAATAGGTGCCTCGGCTTATACTCGAGTATATACGGTAGATCCACATACACTATAAAAATGTATACAGCTCCTCACGTGTTAAAAATGTGTGCAGCTCTCTGTACATTATTTATAAATGTATATAAAATATATAAACAGACTAGTATCTTGTCAGTCATAAATGACGGAATTAAAATGTTATTATTTTATTATTATTATTATTATTATTACTAGAGAATTGCCCGTCAAAAAATGACGGCAATGAAATTGTAAGGTAGCTAATGCTGTTTGGTGTATAATAATGAAATATATAATACATTAATAAATGAATATACTGTACCTATTTTGAAGCATTGTGTTGAAGAGCTGCAATCTGTTTTGATGTTGCTGCAGCATTAGTGGTGTGGAGGTGCTGTGTAAGCGTGATGAATGTGTGCAGTGTAATAGTGTGCGTTCGCGAGAGAAAACCGTTAGCGTAGCTGTGTACTTCCGCATTGTTGTAAAATGGCGGCAAATGTGTGGTATGCATCTTTTGCGGAATATCCGTAGGTGTTTTGTGGTGTTTTGCGAGTTTCTTGTGGTGTTTTGCGTGGTTAGAGTGCTGTAGCCTCGTTTTCGTTTTGTTCAGCGGCCATTTTTTCTCTCGCTTAGAGAATTTTTTAGTGTCTAAACTCTTTTATTTTTAGTTAAATGAAGGTGTAACTTCATTTTTTGAGGTCCTGGATGCTCCCTCTTGCTGTAGGTAAGCTTTTTATGTATGTGTTGTGTGTATTTCTTGTGTTTTTAATTTTTTCATGTCCGCGAGTTGCGGGCGATTTTTTCGAGGTCGTAATGTGTGCTAACGTGTCTCGTATGTTGTTTGCGTTATGACGTGAAGTTTGCGAGGGTCGCTGTTGCTGGCAAGGAGCACCTTCGGCTTGTTGTTTGCGTTATGACGTGAAGTTTGTGAGGGTCGCAGTTGCTGGCAAGGAGCGCCTACATGGTATAGCTCACAGTTTCATTGAAGTACACAAGATCCTTCACCACAACAAGGTAGCGATCCAGTAGGGGTCCATTTCCATACACTACTTCTTATTGGTGAGGCAAAGGTTCATACTCAATTTAATCCTTTAGGAGCCAAGTCAGATTTTCAGGATATCTTTATTATGTGCATGCAGTAATGCCAGTTGCTACCACCAGATGGCGAACAAGTCACATACATTCCACAACATCAATCCAGTGCTCCGTGTTCTAGACTCAGTCTGAATTTACAGACCTAGATTAAGGCAGACTAGGTAAGTGCCTAGGGGTGCCATGATTGTGCACTAAAAAAATATACAAAGTTACTCTCTAATTGGTTGAATTGTACTGCTTATCAAGACACTTTCTCTGAATTGTACTGCTTATCGAGACACTTTCTCTCTTCCTTACAAAGAATGCTCAACTACACACAAAACAACAACCTCCACTATTCTACCTGCATGTCTCTCAGGGGGAGCCTTTGTCCAGTGGCGGCCTCTGGTGCAAACCCTTCCCTGCGTATCTAACATTTCAGGTTTGACCTGCTCTGCATGATCACAGTTGTAGCTGCTTGAAAGACCCTCTTGCTTCCCTCTGTTCTAACCTACCTAGGGCCTCATTCATTTGAGATTTGGCCAATTGAATAGGCCTCTAAATAAGCACATAGCATATATTTTTTAAAGAAGTTTTTAGTTAGTGAAAACCTTGATTTTGGATAGATGTTTACTAACTTAAAACTTCTTTAAAAAGTATATGTTATGTGCTTTTTTTGCACCCTATTCAATTGACCAAATTGCAATTGAAGGAGGGCCCTAGTGTGGTCTGTAAAGGAAACATGCTCAAAGTCTTTATAATATCTTTATTTGTCTTAGGGCTTCAGATCTGATATATGTATCTGTAACTCTCTATCACATATAATAAGAGACTCCTCTATTGTAAATATATTAAGGGACATTGTCATCCCAACAATAAGCTGGTTTCATCCTAATAATATGACAAACTGGCTATACATTGTATTATCCATTTATTTCTACAGTCAGTAGGCCATTGTGAGACAAAAAAGCAGATTACGATACAAATTATCACATCAAAACAGCTAATTAGTATTTAGGAGCAGCTAATTTGCAAAAAACATAAAACAATGCTTATCTCAGCAATGATACATGTAAGAAACAAATTGCTAGTGCAATGTACCATTCTTTCTGCTTTTTTTGGAATAACTTAAAAAACAGCTTGATTTTTGGGTAACAGCATCACTTTAAGAAAGGCTTAAAGGATTTTTGTACATTCGTTTTTTTAGGAATCTTTTTGTTATGTTTTGCATATATTTATGTATCAGTTTAATACATCACAGTATAGTGACACATATAACAAATTCCCCAATGCTTTTAATTAGTATATATTATTCTTAAAACATAAAGGCACACTGTCACCCTAACATGAAGTTGGTATTATCTTAAAGGGGCACTGTCACCCAAAAAAAGTTACTTTTTTAAAATATTTCTTTAAAAAACTTAAAAACTGGCTATATTGTATTAGTTTTTTTTTTTTCTAGAGTGTAAGTAATCCTAAATTATTCAGGATTCTTTGTTTTAATATTCAAATGAGTAGCTCACTAACTAATTGCTTTAATTTGCTGATTAGTAACACGGTCTGTCTGTGAAGGCCTAAATAATGCCCATATTGCCATCTGGTGGCAGTGCTTGGCATTACAACATGTACTGAGGTTCTGAGTCACTTTATGGAGAATTAGAAAGACTGACATAAAGAACCACTGTAGGTTGGGAACAAAAAACACATGTTTATGAGCAAAAATGTAAAATGTATTACAATTATGTTTACAATGCCCAGAGGATTTTTTTGCCATATTACCAAATAAACTATTGCTGTTATATAGCCGCCATGCTGCTTTTTACTTCCTCACTGATATACCCACCACGACTGTGTTCTCTTAGTTTTTAGGTTGTTTTTGGGGGTTAGGGGTTAGGGGGTAGGGTTAGGCATAACGTTTGGGTTTCGATTTTAGGTTTAGTGATAGGGTTTAGGGTTAGGGTTTAGGATAAGAGTTAGGGTTTTGCTAAGGGTTAGGGATTAGGTTTAGAGTTTAGCATAAGGGTTAGGGTTTATGGTTAGAGTTAGGGATTAGGGTTAGTAATTAGGGTTAGAGTTTAATATTAGGGTTAGGTTTTAGGATAATAGTTAGGGTTTATGGTTAGAGTTAGGGATTAGGGTTCGTGATTAGGGTTAGGGTTTAGGATTGAGATTAGAGATTAGGATCAGAGTTAGGTTTTATGGTTAGAGTTAGGGATTAGGGTTTGTGATTAGGGTTAGGGTTAGGTTTAGGATTAGGGTTTAGGGTTTAGGACAAGTGTTAGAGTTTATAGTTAGAGTTAGGGATTAGGGTTCGTGATTAGGGTTAGGGTTTAGGATTAAGATTAGGGATTAGGATAAGAGTTAGGTTTTATGGTTAGAGTTAGGGATTAGGGTTTTTGATTAGGGTTAGGGTTAGGTTTAGGATTAGGGTTTAGGGTTTAGGACAAGTGTTAGAGTTTATAGTTAGAGTTAGGGATTAGGGTTCGTGATTAGGGTTAGGGTTTAGGATTAAGATTAGGGATTAGGATAAGAGTTAGGTTTTATGGTTAGAGTTATGGACTAGGGTTTGTGATTAGGGTTAGGGTTAGGATTAGGGTTTAGGGTTGGGGCATATTGTGATTGGTTTAAAAAGAGACGGACAAGCATAAATCACTGTTTCTAATTGCTTTATTAAGTGCAAAAAAAACAGATTTTAATGAAACAAAATCATGTATCACATAAATTAGTGCTCAAAACAATTGAAATGAGCGATCAATCAAATGAACAGATTAAAACTGATTAACAGGTATCACTTGGAGTAGAGTCGGCAGATCGCTAATATCACACAAAACATCAAATATATTAAAATGTTCAGAAGCCAAGTATCATTCAGAAAATGAGGAACAAGAGGTCATGGTGTGAAGATAGAGGGTTGGAGATTTAGGAGTAATAGGCAATCAGACTATTTTACAAAACGTTTGATGGATAAGTAGAACCAGAATTCAATGGAACTTTTTTTCAAGGGTCTTGGTGGACCACTTGAATATTGTGAGGTGTCTTCATGGACCACCTAATGATCTTTCTCTCTGTTGTTGTGCTAGTATAATGATTGTTTTCATGTTTACAAGATGATATTGCTCAGTTTGTTATAAACTAATTAATATTCACAACTTCAAAGGATTGAGATTCTGCTCATCCCTGCTACCGTCCTTAAGTAACTTTTTTAATAAATCTATATTATTTATTTGAAAACAATATGCAGTTTGCCTACTGACTATAATTACTTAATATTAAGTTGATAATAATCGAGTACATGTAAATGCCCGACAAAACATAAGAGAGGGAAAGGAAAGTAAAAAGTCCTGTATGACTGTAAGGAATTGTAGGAAATGCTAATTTGATTGCAAGCTTAGCAGCCCACTAAAAGTATGTTTATTCATCTTAATAGCAATTTAATCGTAAGAAACAGAAATAGGTTGATCAAAATGTACTTAGAAAGTGTGCAGTAGAAGAAGCTTTTTGACCCACTAATTAAATTCACCTTTTAAGGGGCAATACTTAGATTCATACACATGGATACACTGTACATATCAGTAGAGGGTCCAGACACACGCGTGAGGGGGTGGAGAAGCTCCTCCTTAGGATACACATTTTAAAAGTAAATACTTTAATATGGAATATTTAATGTCTGCCTGCTGCCTAGAAGTACCAATCTAATATAAAGTTGGGAACATTACTTTTAGTTGCCCTTTAATAGTAGATGGGCATCCAGAAAATACCCAAAAATATAAAAATGTGACTTTAGCATAATGATGTTTATAAAATGTAGTAGTTAAAATTCACAAGTGGCTAAAAGAGCAATGTTACCATCATCAACCAATGAGAGAGACAGCAGCTCACATGGAATCCGTCCTTAACTGGAATAGTTCTGTAGCCTGTACTGGCCTCCTCACCAATATGTGACTGCTATGAGCACCCGACGCGTTTCACTGCATGAAGGACTCCTCTTTGTTAGGATGATGGTAAAAACCACAGTGTTTCTAAACACATGTTAGATGCACTTGATATTTGTATATTTACCAGCATAGTCTTCTCTTCTTTTCTTCAGATCTGGGAAGACAACCTAAATCACTATGTTAGAAGCTCGCTTCCTGGCTCACCAAGTTTCCTTCTTTATTTCCCTAAGGAAGTCTAAAATAATTAATCTGGTAATTTTTTATATACATATAGATATATTGTATCTATTTCTTGTTTGATGCCCCTTACTTTTGAGCTCATTAACATTACTATCTCTGTATCATATACATGTAAAAGCTTTTGTATCATATTGAATTATTGTGTATATGTTTAATCACTCCTGTATCTTGTATTTACATGATTAAGATTATATATGGAGATATTTACATGTAGGATCCAAGGTAAATTATACTTTGAAATTAACATTATTTTGATATATATTGTGTTTAGCCTAAAAAAAAATATAATAAATAGCTGAACTCTAACTCCACTAAAATTGATGATATTTCAGAGAAAACTATTGAGGACATCAAGCCTAACAGCCTTATTAAATTGCGATTCGGTAAATTTAAAAGGGCTCTATATAAGCACATAACATATTTTATTTACAGAAGTTTTTAGTTAGTGAAGACCTTGCTTTTGGATAGATGTTCACTAACTAAAAACTTCTGTAAAAAAAATATGCTGTGTGCTTATATAGAGCCCTTTTAAATTTACCGAATCGCAATGTATGGGACTAAATAACAAGATTGTATAATTGTTTCCATGTGGCAAGGTGTACATCTTCATTAGCTCATCATTAGGACATGTGGGCCCCATAGACACTTGTGAGCTTTTAATTCTCTGAAATATTTTTATAAACATCACTCTGCTATGGCAGGTCTTTTGTACCTCTTTCCTTTCTGAAGATTTTATAAATTACAAATCAGGAGTTAAAAATAATAAGTATGTTTTAGACTCTCAATAAATAAACTTTGTTTAAACCTCTGCCATCACTCAAAACTCTTCACCATCATCTCCATCTCCCTCACCCTCCACACTGTCAGTGCCGACCTCTTCATAATCCTTCTCCAGGGCAGCCATGTCCTCACGGGCCTCAGAGAACTCTCCTTCCTCCATACCCTCTCCAACATACCAGTGCACAAAGGCACGCTTGGCATACATCAGGTCAAACTTGTGGTCCAGGCGAGCCCAGGCCTCGGCAACAGCTGTGGTGTTGCTCAACATACACACAGCACGCTGTACCTTGGCCAAGTCTCCACCTGGAACCACAGTGGGAGGCTGGTAGTTGATGCCAACCTTGAACCCAGTTGGGCACCAGTCTACAAACTGGATGCTGCGCTTGGTCTTGATGGTGGCAATAGCAGCATTGACATCCTTAGGCACCACATCACCACGGTACAGAAGACAGCAAGCCATGTATTTACCATGCCTGGGGTCACATTTCACCATCTGGTTGGCTGGCTCAAAGCAAGCATTGGTAATCTCAGCCACAGACAGCTGCTCATGATAAGCTTTCTCTGCAGAAATAACAGGGGCGTAGGTGGCCAGAGGGAAGTGGATACGGGGATAGGGCACCAGGTTGGTCTGGAATTCTGTAAGATCTACATTAAGAGCTCCATCAAATCTGAGAGAGGCTGTGATAGAGGACACAATCTGGCCAATCAGACGGTTTAGGTTAGTGTAGGTTGGGCGCTCAATGTCCAGGTTCCTGCAACAGATGTCATAGATGGCCTCATTGTCCACCATGAAGGCACAGTCGGAGTGCTCCAGAGTGGTGTGGGTGGTGAGGATGGAGTTGTAGGGCTCAACCACAGCTGTGGAGATCTGAGGAGCTGGATAGATGGAGAATTCCAACTTGGACTTCTTGCCATAGTCAACAGAGAGACGTTCCATCAGCAGGGAGGTGAAGCCTGAGCCAGTGCCACCTCCGAAACTGTGGAAGATGAGGAAGCCCTGGAGTCCTGTGCACTGATCAGCCTGGGAGAGAGGAGACATGAGGAGATATAAGACATACTAAGAGCCAATGGAGCTCCACTAATAAACATTATATGTAATCCCATCATTTACAAGGGGTGTACCAATTTATTAATAACAAAAATAACAGAAAGCTTGTATAAAATTAGAACAGAATCTACAAAAGTTTATTGAGTGACCACACCCTCAAACTGCATCACAGACCCCTATAAATTCTACATACAATGAGAAGAAGATTATATGAAAGAAGATATTGTAACTGAGTATACCTAAGTCTAAAACACTGCTGAACTGACATTGTCCGTTGTTGAGATTATCTAAGAAAACTGTGAACATTTCAATAAAAAACAAATGTTAAAGGGTCAAATAAAGAATTTTAATGATGGTTTAAATAACACTTGGAACTACTATCTTACACCACAGTAAGGCTGATGACAAATAAAATCAATACTACGCTAAACAGGACCAATCATGTGTACACTTAGTTATTTTAGGGGTATATTACAGTTTCATCATTCAAGGGCCAGGTCTGATAAAGAGTGAATTATTAGAGAACCTCTCTATTCCAGTGTTATTATTTGGGACATTTGTACTAAGGTTTGAGTTCTCTAGCACATGGCCCCTGGTCTGTTGTTTGCACATTTTCATGTTCCTTGATGTGAGGGACACAATTTTCCTCCCACATGCTATTTAAACTATGTTATAGTGATTTTTTACTGAACATATTTTTTTTTTAACTTTTTTGAGTTGAAAATTGAGTTGAAAAAAAAAACAAAAAACTTTTAGTAGTCACTCTATTCCAACTAAATTAATTATTAAGACAGAAAATAGATGTAATGAAAAAATACTTGAAACTGACTACAGAAAACGCTCTTGATTATAGTCACCCCATATTGTGTTTTCCTATTCACCTTAATATAGGGTGAGAGAGCTGCTCCTTCAACATGCTATCATCTTTAAAGCCTACATGTGCCCCCATTAAATCAATCACAATGAGCTTACCAGCTTGCGGATTCTGTCCAGCACCAGGTCAATGATCTCCTTGCCAATGGTGTAATGCCCACGGGCGTAGTTGTTGGCGGCATCTTCCTTCCCAGTGATGAGTTGCTCAGGATGGAAAAGTTGCCTGTAGGCCCCTGTCCGCACCTCATCTGTAAAGCAGAATTAAGTGTAGTCATGCACCGGGTAACTGAAGTCCTGTATTTACAGATTTCTCTTTTGAAGAACTTGACTTATGATAAGGATATTTTCATTAGAATTTTAAATTAATCTAAAATGTTTCAAAATAAAAAAAATCTACCTTAATGTTGTATTGCAGGTTGCCATTGCATTTCTGTCAACCTGGTATGGATGCAGATATATGTTCAATTAATCTTGTATTGTATTCCTTAGTTAAAGGTCTTTCAATAGAAACAAATGAAAATAATTATCTGCATTTAAGGTCTCCTAAAAATGGTTGCCCCAGGTAATGCTATACCTATTTTCCTACTCTCTAAAATTATTTTGTTCATAATTAAACTACATTGATTCTTTAAGAGTAAATGGACGATAATTATATACATGAATAAGTGAAATATAATATAACAAATCTGTTCTGCAGATTTTTCTAACCTGATCCCAAAAGTTTATGTTCTAGGACTACACTTTATACTTAAAAAACTCAATTTATGATTGGCAGCTTTGCATTATTGTATTATTCATTCCGGTCAACACGAAAACATGGTGGCCTCATCACCTGTGGATTACACTGGTACTCCACAGTCAGCCTTTGCTTAAAACGTCTTATTGCAGTAGTATCTTACCAACATTTCTGGTTGGCCTGAAGGTCTGCCTACTTCAGGGCATTGTGGCCCTGATGAAAATGGGCGTTTGGATCACGGAAACGTTGGCAAGATGATGCTAGAATAAAGTATTTCCAGTAAAGGTTAGGTGAGGCACCCATGTAACTGGGAGGTGGTGAGTTCACCATGTTCTTGATTGGAATGCTCTAAACCAACCCCACCAGGACACCACCATACTGACCAATCACAGTGGGCTCCAGATCCACAAACACAGCTCTTGGAACATGTTTCCCAGCACCAGTCTCACTGAAGAAGGTATTGAAGGAATCATCTCCACCACCAATGGTTTTATCACTGGGCATCTGTCCATCTGGTTTTATCCCATGTTCCAGACAGTACAGCTCCCAGCATGCATTGCCAATCTGCACCCCTGCTTGCCCAACGTGGACAGAGATGCACTCCCTCTGTGGGGGGAATCAGTTGCAATAACTATGAGTCAGTCTAAAAGATTATGGATACACAATCAACACAGCAATACGATATCATGTAAAACCATAGAAAATAACTAGTCATCAATTAAATGAGGCTTTGGGGTCTGCAAAGATTGTTCTCAACCAAATTCGACCTATCATTACTTTTTAGCACAAAGATAAAATCAATTGTTTGTGGGTGGATCAGAAAGGCTAACTGAAAAAAATGATTACAAGTTTAATAAAGGAAACGCATTGTTATAAATAATATTCACTAAATTAAGTATTTTAGATGATGCAATCATTTTTTTTCACCAGGGATTGATCTCATAATGTGTTTATTTTTTCATTAATTACATTTTTATTCTAATTACTCTGATTATTTAACACAACTAAGGACCCATTCTGCAATGTTAAAACAATTAGGATAACATTGAATTAATGAAATATTAAAAAATAAATGATGAGATCAATCCCTGGGATACCAGATTTAATAATAGTTTAACAGTATATTAATCAGTCAACCACATTCAATATAAAATATGCAATAATCAATAAAATATTGATGTTATTAGTCAATAAGATCTGATAAGCCCATCTGGTTTGCTCATTTTCTTATCAATCTAAAAACGTCTCAGACTATTTTTAAAATTAATTCTCCATCCCTATATACAACTGCTGTCAATTATTTAAAAGGGTATGGAAGTTTCCAGGATGTTTCTAGGTATTTAATATCCCTGTGTATCTATTTACTTGTATGTACTTATCAGCTCTATTTTTACAGCCTAAATGCAAAAAAAATAGTCCCTGTATGGGTATGCCCACTGCAGCATATGCAGACACAGACTGTGTGGTACTGGCTGTTCACTGTCTCATACTAACCAATCAGTGATCATCTCTCAGTAACATTCTGCAACATGCTGCTGAGACATGGCCCCTGATAGGCTAGGACACTACACTGCACATCCAGCCCTGCATAGTCTGTCTCTGTATTTACTGCAATGGGCAGACCCATACTGGGACTATTTGTTTGCTTTTAGGCAGTAAAAACAGCTCTTATAATCACTTCTTAATAAAATAAAGTACATAACAGTAAATAGATACCCCAGGATATTATATACCTGGAAACCTTCCATTTCCCTTTCAATCTTCTATTCTGCAGCTGGCAGTCACGGCCATTAGGTGTCGTAAAGGTAATAAAGATCTTACGTTGGATTCAGGTCTGTTGGCGAGGATGGTGTGTTCCATGGTGTAGCTGGTGAGTGTCCCATTCAGACCGGCCCATTTATACTCTCACCAACTACCACCCCCATATGGAAGAATTTGCTAAAAACAAGTGAAGTGGACGGATACATTGACATCAATGCACAATGTTTCACTGTAAGGATTTTTGGCATATAAATAGTATACAAGGTTACATAAAACTATTGAACATTAAAGGGCTACTGGTATAATCTGGTCTTTATGGCATTTTATTAAGGGCCATTATGGTCACACTTTTTCTGTATGGTCTTTGGAATAACTAAATAAGAAAGCCAAAAGAAACACAGACTTTAAATCAGGGGTAGTCAGTAGACCCCCTTCTGGATCTCTAACTTGTCATGGTGAAGGTTCTTGTGTACCTCAATGAAGCTGTGAGCTATACCATGTAGGGTCACCCAAGATGGGTAGGTCATAGCAGAGAGATCAGACAAATCATGGTCAACTGCTGAAGAAACTGGCACCCACTCCAGTATCTTTGCCATGAAAACATTATATATGAGCCCAACCAGACATAAAATGTGCAGGCAAGCTGTGACCTATAGGGTCATGGAGAGTCAGACATGACTGAACAAATTAACAAGTCTCTTATTACTTCTAAAATTCATAAAGATGTTAATGTATTTATAAAAATATAGACATGGTCCAGTTTCCATATTTTTGAATGGAAACACATACACAAATATTTTAAGATAATGGTGTACATAAGAGCACAAAAGTGAAGTTTTCATAATTAATTAAACCTTAGATAAAGTTACATTTAACTAACTGCTTATTTACTTTTTCTTTTATGGGTTAAAGTGGTATAAATATGATACATTTAGTAATTCAGTAAATAAATGGTCCGAAGCTTTTCATTGGAACCCATGTCTGCCTATTGACTATCCCATCTTTATGTATATACAATTATTCTTTATTGTTTTTCCGTTACTGAGCTGCTTCTTACTGCTGTTTCCCAATGAGTGTGTGTCCTTGTAAACGAATTTGTTTTAAATTAGTGCACAAGCTTTGTTGAAATCACTGGAAAATGTAGCTGTATATATTTTCCCTGCATTCAACGTCTCCTCTCCTCCAACCCTTGGGAGCCAAAAACAAAACATTGGATTCCACTGCCAAACAATCGTCTATAACATGTAATAAATTAGAGGATGTATTTTTTACATACTAAAAATATTTTGCCAATTATCAAAAGTAATCTTTCCAAATCATATATCTAGGATCTTTCCTGTTAGTTTACCTCAAGCAGTGGGGGCCATTGGCCACTAGGTGGCACAATCAAAATGTTTGTGAATGTATTATTATTAAAGCTTATCATCTGCCAGTACCCTAACCCCTAACCTTAAACCCTAACCTTCAACCCTAACCCTAAACACTAACCCTAACCATGGCCGGATTACCCATTAGGCAAACTGGGGAGCTTCCATGTGAGGTGCACCACTTTTTAAAAAAGATTGTTCCTGGCTTAAAAAAACAAAATGCTGCAGTTCATAGACTGGCTACTAGGTGGTACCCACCTAGAACAAGAGAGTTAAAACAGAAAAAGGAACTTACACACACAGAAAAGGCAAAAATGGGTCAGGGCATACCTTGAGTACTCACTCGCAGGGGCTCATCCACTTCACTGCCTAGGGCCTCCAAAAAGGTAGATCCAGTCCTGATCCTAACTCTAAACATTAACCCTATTCCCTAAAACCTAAACACTAACCCTAACCCCTAACCTTAAACCCCAACCCTAACCTTATCCTATACCCTAAACCTAAACTCTAACCATCCGTTGGCCGCTACAGCTTGCGGTCTGCCAATAAGAAAGGTTCTATCACTAATTTGCAGGGCTACAGTGGTTCTTTTAGTAGTAAAACTATATTTCAATTTATTGTTGTAAGAAAATGGCATTTATTATGAGAAAAACTTATACTGAACATTACTTTTTTTTCCCACGGTCTCTGACATACAGTAGGGCTGATACATGTATAACATATATGACCCATCTCAACAAGTATTAACACTTAAGAATATTAACTATGTTAAGTATATTAACCCCTTATCACTGCTCCCCCGATATCACCTTCATCAACACTGAAGTTCAAGAGAGTTAGTTTTACCATCTAATAACTGTGATTGATAGGTGGGTACTCTAAGCACAAATTACATGAAAAGTACCCCCACTGTCTTAATTACTTTTTCTCATGTAATTAATTACCCCTAACTATTTGTGTGTGTGAGGGGAGATGGTAAAACACGTGAACATGCCCAGTTGCTAGACTCAGTGGTGGAGCTACTGCTGGTGAAGCAGCTGCCAAGCACTGGGGCCCCCAAGCAGGTTAAGGGACCTGTGCTACAGCCAATAAAGGAGGAATCTAAATGTATTAGATAATAATGGCAGATAATTTAGCTTTTTTTATTGACCCCTACAAGATGGATCCCCTACTGGATCACTATTTTGTCATGGTGAGGGGCTTGTGTATCTCAATGAAGCTGTGAGCTATACCATGTTGGGTCACCCAAGATGTACAGGTCATTACAGAGAGGTCAGACAAATCGCAGTCCATTGGAGAAGCAACTGACACCCACTCCAGTATCTTTGCCACGAAAACCTAATGGATAGGCACAATCAGACTCAAGATACGCCTAGCATGCTGTGGTCCATCAGGTCACAGAGAGTAGGGCACGACTGAAGGACGAAACAACAAAAACAGGATGGATAGCGAACTTGCCGCGCGGGGGTTGGGGGGAATTATTTTGTACCAGGGCCCTGCATTCACTAACTTTGCCACTGGCTAGACCTATGAAGGTAGTTCAGACTAGTGATAAGACATTTTTTTTTATTGTGTTGTAAGACTATTACAGCACTTATATGCTCTTGTGGGTTTTCTTGTAAATTTTGCATAAAATATACAAATTCCAGTTCAGTTACTTCCGTAACCGTGAGGCGCGCCCATCCCGTACACGCAAGACTTAGCAGCAAGGAGCGCCAAAGGCGCTCATTGCAGGAGTGATGAGCGCCAGAAGCACTCATCCCGAGACACTTGGGGTGCTGTACTTATCGATGGCCGCAAAATTACGAACTGTAGGACTTTGGACCTGAAGCAACTAGATGGCTCGCAAAATTACGACTTTAACGGCCGAACCACCGAACGGGAAAGACCTGCAAAAACACACAAATATGCCTCAAATTCACTTACACACTCACACACAGCACAGAGGGAGAGCCAGGGAGCCTGTGAGTGAGGTTGCAAGTAAATTTCAGGCATATTTCCCGTTTTTTCACGTTAAAAAATCACCTAAGCGAGAAAAAAAAGGCTGCCGAAAGAACGCTATAACGAGGCCGAAGGACGTAAATACGAGCCCTTAAGACTTAACTCAAACCAGTAACACTTAATACAAGCCAGTAACATTTAACCCAAGCCAGTAACACTTAACCCAAGGCAGTAATACTCATCACGAGGCCCCTTAACTACACAGGGGGGACAGGCTCGCAATGAGCACTGAAGGTGCTCAAACGCGCGGCCTATAAAATACACAGGGGGAGAGGCTTGCAATGAGCACCGAAGGCGCTCATTGTGGGGTTTGCAATGAGCGCTGAAGGTGATAAAGGGGTTCAGCGCGGGACTCGCCATAGCCTTGCATTGTGTGGCAAACAGCATTTGCCAGGCTTCAAATTTTATTGCCGTCATTTTTGACGGGCAAGTCGCTAGTATAATATATCTACAGTATGTATCTATTTACTTGTATTTACTCTATTTTAATAAGAAGTGCTTAAAAGCTCTGTTTTTACTGCCAAAAAATCAAACAAATAGTCCCTGTATTGGTCTGTTGTCTGCAGCATATGCACACACAGACTGTGTGGTACTGGCTGTGACTATTTGTTTGATTTGTTTCAGTAAAAACAGAGCTTATAAGCATTTCTTAATACAATAAAGTACATAAACATTAATAGATACACAGGGATATTATATACCTAGCAAAATCCAGGAACCTTCTGCATCCCATTAAGTAGAAACTGACAGAAATTCGGAATAGGGAAGAAATAAAATAATTTGGTGTCCGTGCAAACGAGAAGAGATTTCCAAAAAATAAAACCATGAAAAGCATAAGATAATCTCAAGGTTTATCTTGGAGTTGTTACACTGTAACTGTTATGGTAGATGCATCCCTCTGTCTTATTGTTGTTTTTGACAATTCAGAATCTCAAGGCAAAAATTATTTAGAGCTGAAAGATTAATAAACTTGTACAAGGTTAGTATGAGGCAGATGCAGAGACGTCTTAGTGTGAAATATTTAGAAACAGGCTGACAATATAATGTCCCATAATAATGGTGATTACTTTTAATTAATACAATAAGAAAAAATGAGTGCTTTGGAAAAAATGAGGATTATAGGATATTAATTGCAATTTAACAGCCTTACTAAATTGTGATTCGGCCAATTGAATAGGGCTCTATATAAGCACAGAGCATATATTTTTTACAGAAGTTTTAAGTTAGTGAAGACCTTGCTTTTCAATAGAAGTTCACTAACTAAAAACTTCTGTAAAAAAATATGCTCTGTGCTTATATAGAGCCCTATTTACTTGGCCGAATCACAATTTAATAAGGCTGTAAATGTTTTTGTATTTTCAGTTGTTTTGTTGATACTTACATTGGTTCTTTTCATACAAAGTATACCTGAGCCATGCATTATTTCTATATATTGATGTTTTGCTTAATAGAGAAAAATATAAAAAGTGAGATATATAGAGGTTGCCTGCATTGACTATTTCCTGTCACTAGTCCCATTACATAGATAGATAGATACAGTGGATATAAAAAGTCTACACACCCCTGTTAAAATGTCAGGTTTCTGTGCTGTAAAAAAAATTGTTGAAAAACAAACTGAATTCTTTTAGGTGGAGGGAAGAAAAAAAAAAAGAAAAATAATGTGGTTGCATAAGTCTGCACACCCTCTTATAACTGGGGATGTAGCTGTGTTCAGAATTAAGCAATCACATTCCAAATCGTGTTAAATAGGAGTCAGCATACACCTGCCATCATTTAAAGTGCCTCTGATTAACCCCAAATAAAGTTCAGCTGCTCTAGTTGGTCTTTCCTGAAATTTTCTTAGTTGCATCCCACAGCAAAAGCCATGGTCCACAGAAAGCTTCCAAAGCATCAGAGGGATCTCATTGTTAAAAGGTATCAGTCAGGAGAAGGGTACAAAATAATTTCCAAGGCATTAGATATACCATGGAACACAGTGAAGACAGTCATCATCAAGTGGAGAAAATATGGCACAACAGTGACATTACCAAGAACTGGAGCTCCCTCAAAAATTTATGAAAAGACGAGAAGAAAACTGGTCTGGGAGGCTACCAAGAGGCCTACAGCAACATTAAAGGAGCTGCAGGAATATCTGGCAAGTACTGGCTGTGTGGTACATGTGACAACAATCTCCCGTATTCTTCATATGTCTGGACTATGGGGTAGAGTGGCAAGACGAAGCCTTTTCTTACAAGGAAAAACCTCCAAGCCAGGCTACATTTTGCAAAAACACATCTGAAGTCTCCCAAAAGCATGTGGGAAAAGGTGTTATGGTCTGATGAAACCAAGGTTGAACTTTTTGGCCATAATTCCAAAAGATATGTTTGGAGCAAAAACAACACTGCACATCACCAAAAGAACACCATACCCACAGTGAATCATGGTGGTGGCAGCATCATGCTTTGGGGCTGTTTTTTTTCAGCTGGAACTGGAGCCTTAGTTAAGATAGAGGGAATTATGAACAGTTCCAAATACCAGTCAATATTGCCACAAAACCTTCAGGCTTCTGCTAGAAAGCTGAACATGAAGAGGAACTTCATCTTTCAGCATGACAACGACCCAAAGCATACATCCAAATCAACAAAGGAATGGCTTCACCAGAAGAAGATTAAAGTTTTGGAATGTCCCAGCCAGAGCCCAGACCTGAATCTGATTGAAAATCTGTGGGGTGATCTGAAGAGGGCTGTGCACAGGAGATGCCCTCGCAATCTGACAGATTTGGAGTGTTTTTGCAAAGAAGAGAGGGCAAATCTTGCCAAGTCAAAATGTGCCATGCTGATAGACTCATACCCAAAAAGACTGAGTGCTGTAATAAAATCAAAAGGTGCTTCAACAAAGTATTAGTTTAAGGGTGTGCATACTTAAGCAACCATATTTTTTTATTTTTATATTTTTTCTTACCTCTACCTAAAAGATTTCAGTTTGTTTTTTTCAATTGAGTTGTACAGTTTATAGGTCACATTAAAGGTGGAAAAAGTTCTGAAATGATTTATCTTTGTCTCATTTTTTTTACAGCACAGAAACCTGACATTTTAACAGGGGTGTGTAGATAGATAGATAGATAGATAGATAGATAGATAGATAGATAGATAGATAGATAGATAGATAGATAGAGAGATAGATAGAGTGAGATATAGATAGATAGATAGATAGATAGATAGATAGATAGATAGATAGATAGATAGATAGATAGAGTGAGATAGAGATAGATAGATAGATAGATAGATAGATAGATAGATAGATAGATAGATAGATAGATAGATAGATAGAGATAGAGTGAGATATAGATAGATAGATAGATAGATAGATAGATAGATAGATAGATAGATAGATAGATAGATAGATTGATTGATTTTTGGAGAAAGTGAAACAGTTGCTTCAACTAAGTTATAAAAACAGAGACAATAAAAAATGAAAGACACAAGAAATAAAGCATGTAGTAAATATATTTTGATACATTTGTTTCCGTAACTGAGTCCTAATTGCCTGGCCAGTCCAACTATGCGTCTTCTCAATAGAGAAACCAAAATAAATCAAAATAAATCACAATAATGGAAGGAATAGCAGTTGTTGGACTTGCTTTAATTAGTTTATTGTGGTCAATGTTGTGCTTTTAATTTGAGATTTCCTTGTCATGCTTACCCCTTATGGCATCCCTGATTGTTATCTGAGCTGCAAACTGACTGATGATGAAGACATAATTAAACCAAGTAGACCAGTGGTTACCCAGATTAGTCTTGATCAGTGGTGCCCAAAAAGATCTCCAGGTGGTGACAAGTAGATTTTGGAGTGGCCGCCTGCACTCCATGTTAAGCCAGTTTGGACATTTTAAATGATGTCTTTATGATCCCTTCTGGATTGCTACCTTGTCTTAGCTTGTGTATCTTGTAGGGTCACCCAAGATGGGCAGGTCATAGCAGAGGAGTAAGACAAATTGAGGCCCACTAGAGAAGGAAATGGCAACCCACTCCAGTGTCTTTGCCAAGACAACCTTTGGATAAGCACAACCAAAAAGAAAGCATGCTGTGGTCCATAGGTCATGGAGAGTCAACACATTTATGAATAAGTTAGATTTATAATTGGTCAGTTTCTTCATAAAGTAAATAATAATAGTTTATAAGCTAAACTAGGGGCAGGACTGCTATGTGGGGTGCACCAACTTAAGTAGGGGACCCTGCAAATGAAAGGTGTGAGGCATCATCTAAATTGTAACTAGAGAAGGAAAGAGGGAAGTTATAGGAGAGGGGCAAAAAATAAAAAGGAAACTGGTTATTCAACTTGGGGGTATATTCAGCAAGCTTTTGGGGTTTGAGGATAGGGTGTGGCACAGGGAGGCCAAATGACTTTTGCAGATAAAATGGGTGGCTTGAACCAAAGAGTTTGCTCACATATGGTCTAACTTGCAGACGCATCATCCCATAGATACATGCACAACTCTCACATATGTATGTATGTATGTATGTTCATTGTCACTCACTCACACATTGTATGTTATGCACAAAAAAGATTTAATATTTTTTTTCTAATCAAACCCTAACTAACTACGGTAGACTCTCAGTTAACCATAAATCTCAAGCAACCAGAAAAAAATGAATACTGTACTTTAAATAAAAATGTACATTTATAGGGCTCAACAAATGCCAGGAGCCAGGTTGTCATGCCACACAATGCTCACAGGCACCTAGATATCATCCACTGTACATCTCTGCAATTCAGTGTTTCCTGGAAGCAGACAGGCATGAGTGACAGAGCCAGGGCTGTGTCGGGGTTACATTCCCCGGGTTCAGTATCCCAACCTCCAGCCGAACGTACTGTACCTGTCTGTAAGTGAGGAGTGAAAGCCGCTGCTGCTAGATCAGCACTCACTGACACATATACTTAGCAGAGCATCCTATGTACAGATAATCTAGGCCTCTTTTATATGTAACTCTCAAGCACCCAGAAACTACATTTATCCGGCATCTACCAATTTCCGTGGGTACGGGGTAACTGAGAGTCTACTATATTCCTTCCAGAGTTGTTTATAGAACCACTAAATTACTTGTTTAAATATGGGCAAAAAAGCTGGTGTAATATTAATGCAAAATACAAACCTGATTATCAAGTGTGTGTTGGGGACGTGGAATTAATAAATCCATAATATATGTTTTTCTATATATCACATTTGATAAACATTTAATATTATTATATGTGGAAGCTATGTATCAAAATAATAACAACCAAATATGCCCAATTTTTTATTTATTTCAATAAATAATGTCCTTAATCTTAATTGCCTGTTTGTTATATGTATGGCTTGTGTCTAACTCATTGTATTTACCTACATAATTGAACATTTTAGTGGTAAAACAAATGAAGGTCCTTTCCAGATACAAGTGTCATGCAGTACAAGGAAAGCCCTATTAGTAGAATTATGCATTATTATTTTTTTTAATTTACTTCGGCACACCTCTAGATGACTTCCACATTCAGCTGTCTCCATTCTCCCATCCGTCAGAATGTGTCACTTTCTGAGGCTGGTGTGGAGAAAGCTCCGTGTTGCAGCTTACAGTGCACCCAGTCAGTTGCCTGCTATTAGCCCAAGTGGTTATATGGTGCAGATGATAATGCAGGTGACAGCACCCCATGATCATGGATACCAAGATGAAGCCTCTGTCTGTGCATTAGAAGATGCAATATAGAGATTATCTACCCACCACACATAGAGATATGTTCTGAGGAAGTAAAGGAGGGAAGCCAATAAAAGAAAACAGAGGGAAATTAATCATATAGTTAGGCTAATGTCAGAGACTTTTGTCTCCAGTTTTTAACTCCACTTTTAATGTTTTATCTCCACTTTTAACTCTAGTTTTAGATTTACCTTTAATTTAATTTTTTCTCCAGTTTTATATATATATATATATATATATATATATATATATATATATATATATATATATATATAGATAGATAGATAGATATGCTATCTCTACATAGCAGCCAATTACTCTCAGCAGCCATCTTCACATAGCACTCAGTCCCTCTCAACATTCACCCCCACAGCACCCATCCCTCTTAGCATCCATCCCAACATATCACCGTCCTTGTCAACATCCATCCCCTATCAGCATCCATGCCCTGGGTCCATTTGCACCACTGGTAGCTCCGTACCTTGCTAATGGGGAATATTAGTCTAGGTACAATTAGTACTTTTAAACAGTCATGACACTTTTTTGTGTTCTGACTTATAAAAATACATTGAGTATTTTTATATTTCTTTCAGAAACCCGCTATTTTTCAAACAATTAAGTTTTATCATGGTTTAAAGAATACACCACAAAACAATCAGAAAGTATAACTTAAAAGAGGTATTTATTGAAAATATATTACATTAACTATACTTTATTTTAGCTTTTCATACCATCACTTAGTACTCTTCTCCCTCCTCGCCTTCTCCCTCACCCTCCACACTGTCAGTGCCGACCTCTTCATAATCCTTCTCCAGGGCAGCCATGTCCTCACGGGCCTCAGAGAACTCTCCTTCCTCCATACCCTCTCCCACATACCAGTGCACAAAGGCACGCTTGGCATACATCAAGTCAAACTTGTGGTCAAGACGAGCCCAGGCCTCAGCGACTGCTGTGGTGTTGCTCAACATACAAACAGCACGCTGTACCTTGGCCAGGTCACCACCTGGAACCACAGTAGGAGGCTGATAGTTGATGCCAACCTTAAACCCAGTTGGGCACCAGTCTACAAACTGGATGGTGCGCTTGGTCTTGATGGTGGCAATAGCAGCATTGACATCCTTGGGCACCACATCACCACGGTATAGCAGGCAGCAAGCCATGTATTTACCATGCCTGGGGTCACATTTCACCATCTGGTTGGCTGGCTCAAAACAAGCATTTGTGATCTCAGACACAGACAGCTGCTCATGATAAGCTTTCTCTGCAGAAATAACAGGGGCGTAAGTAGCCAGAGGGAAGTGGATACGGGGATAGGGCACCAGGTTGGTCTGGAACTCTGTAAGATCTACATTCAGAGCCCCATCAAATCTGAGCGAGGCTGTGATAGAGGAAACAATCTGGCCAATCAGACGGTTTAGGTTAGTGTAGGTTGGGCGCTCAATGTCCAAGTTCCTGCGGCAGATGTCATAGATGGCCTCATTGTCCACCATGAAGGCACAGTCGGAGTGCTCCAGAGTGGTGTGGGTGGTGAGGATGGAGTTGTATGGTTCAACCACGGCTGTGGAGATCTGAGGAGCTGGATAGATGGAGAATTCCAACTTGGATTTCTTGCCATAGTCAACAGAGAGACGTTCCATCAGCAGGGAGGTGAAACCTGAGCCAGTACCACCTCCGAAACTGTGGAAGATGAGGAAGCCCTGGAGTCCTGTGCACTGATCAGCCTGGAAAGGAAGAGACACATAGGGAGTTAGAGACTGGCATTAATTTTTCTAACTAAAAAAGCAATCATAGATAGGATACAGATATAAACACAAAGATTTCTGCTCCAAGTGTCAAGATAAATTGGATAATTGAAAAAAATAACTCTGGTTTATCAGAAACTTATTTATCTAATAGACATTTAATACAACTGATTTGCTATATCAGCCCTGTTGTGGTATTTTTGTAGATAACAAGCACTGTGTTTGCATGTTGGTTAAGTAGACCACATTGAACTTACCAGTTTGCGGATTCTGTCCAGCACCAGGTCAATGACCTCCTTGCCAATGGTGTAATGCCCACGGGCGTAGTTGTTGGCGGCATCTTCCTTGCCAGTGATGAGTTGCTCAGGATGGAAAAGCTGTCTGTAGGTTCCTGTTCTCACCTCATCTGCAGGGAAAAAATATTTGGGGTTAGCTGTTATCTTATTTTGAGACCAGGGTACTAACACCACCTTAACACCTCTCATACTCACCAATCACAGTGGGCTCCAGGTCCACAAACACAGCTCGGGGAACATGTTTCCCAGCACCAGTCTCACTGAAGAAGGTGTTGAAGGAATCATCTCCACCACCAATGGTTTTGTCACTGGGCATCTGTCCGTCCGGCTGGATTCCATGTTCCAGACAGTACAGCTCCCAGCATGCATTGCCAATCTGTACTCCTGCTTGACCAACGTGGACTGAGATGCACTCCCTCTGTGGGGGGGACCAGAGGAGAATATTGAGTGAGGAGATAATGCAAAGAGAATGGATAAACCAGTGACCAAAAGTTTAATAATCAAGGTTGAGTGATCCGGCAAAGTTGCCACTAGGTAGGTGAGGCCTTTCCAATTTCTGTATTATTCTTGGTAGTTTATTGACTAAAGTGTAAAAAATAGCAATTGGAGAGGTGAGAAAGTTCTCACTTTAGAGAATATGGCAAGGAAAATGTCCTAAAACTGAGGTTTCCCCTAAACATAAGTAACTGTTATGGAAGAGCAGACTATTAATTTTAATTATGTCAGCAAACATTTTAATTTCTGGTGTAGTTTACATTTTATTTCTCCCTGTTTGAGGAGAGTTGGAGTTGCCATAAAAATGAATCTGTGCAGTTTGTGCCAAACAAATGAAAGCCTAAGAACTCATAGAGTGCCATTATCATCGCCAACACAAAATGGCAGCTCCCGGCACCCTCAGACATGGAGAAGTAACTAGCAAAACAGATACCATTCATATTGTTTATATACATAAGTAGACTTTGGTGACTGGAGGAGTGTTGTATAATATAAAATATATAGGTGGGCATTAACATATGGAAAATACATATTTGTAGGAGAATGTGAAACATTTGTAAATGGGAACAATGGAAATAAGGAAAAAAGACATGATGACATGAAGTTATGATAAGAAGCTCCTACATATTCTGTATATTAAGAAAATCTCAGCACATAAATATGTGATCTCCTAACACATACATAGGGCACTGACTGGTAGTGATCTCCTAACACATACATAGGGCACTGACTGGTAGCGATCTCCCAACACATACATAGGGCACTGACTGGTAGCGATCTCCTAACACATACATAGGGCACTGACTGGTAGTGATCTCCTAACACATACATAGGGCACTGACTGGTAGTGATCTCCTAACACATACATACGGCACTGACTGGTAGTGATCTCCTAACACATACATAGGGCACTGACTGGTAGTGATCTCCTAACACATACATACGGCACTGACTGGTAGTGATCTCCTAACACATACATAGGGCACTGACTGGTAGTGATCTCCTAACACATACATATGGCACTGACTGGTAGTGATCTCCTAACACATACATAGGGCACTGACTGGTAGTGATCTCCTAACACATACAGAGGGCACTGACTGGTAGTGATCTCCTAACACATACAGAGGGCACTGACTGGTAGCGATCTCCTAACACATACATAGGGCACTGACTGGTAGTGATCTCCTAACACATACAGAGGGCACTGACTGGTAGTGATCTCCTAACACATACATAGGGCACTGACTGGTAGTGATCTCCTAACACATACATAGGGCACTGACTGGTAGTGATCTCCTAACACATACATAGGGCACTGACTGGTAGCGATCTCCTAACACATACATAGGGCACTGACTGGTAGCGATCTCCCAACACATACATAGGGCACTGACTGGTAGTGATCTCCTAACACATACATAGGGCACTGACTGGTAGCGATCTCCTAACACATACATAGGGCACTGACTGGTAGCGATCTCCTAACACATACATAGGGCACTGACTGGTAGCGATCTCCCAACACATACATAGGGCACTGACTGGTAGTGATCTCCTAACACATACATAGGGCACTGACTGGTAGCGATCTCCTAACACATACATAGGGCACTGACTGGTAGCGATCTCCCAACACATACATAGGGCACTGACTGGTAGCGATCTCCCAACACATACATAGGGCACTGACTGGTAGCGATCTCCCAACACATACATATGGCACTGACTGGTAGCGATCTCCTAACACATACATAGGGCACTGACTGGTAGTGATCTCCTAACACATACATAGGGCACTGACTGGTAGTGATCTCCTAACACATACATAGGGCACTGACTGGTAGCGATCTCCTAACACATACATAGGGCACTGACTGGTAGCGATCTCCTAACACATACATAGGGTACTGACTGGTAGTGATCTCCTAACACATACATAGGGCACTGACTGGTAGTGATCTCCTAACACATACATAGGGCACTGACTGGTAGTGATCTCCTAACACATACATAGGGCACTGACTGGTAGCGATCTCCTAACACATACATAGGGCACTGACTGGTAGCGATCTCCTAACACATACATAAGGCACTGACTGGTAGCGATCTCCTAACACATACATAGGGCACTGACTGGTAGCGATCTCCCAACACATACATAGGGCACTGACTGGTAGTGATCTCCTAACACATACATAGGGCACTGACTGGTAGCGATCTCCTAACACATACATAAGGCACTGACTGGTAGCGATCTCCTAACACATACATAGGGCACTGACTGGTAGCGATCTCCCAACACATACATAGGGCACTGACTGGTAGTGATCTCCTAACACATACATAGGGCACTGACTGGTAGCGATCTCCTAACACATACATAGGGCACTGACTGGTAGCGATCTCCCAACACATACATAGGGCACTGACTGGTAGCGATCTCCCAACACATACATAGGGCACTGACTGGTAGTGATCTCCTAGCACATACATATGGCACTGACTGGTAGCGATCTCCTAACACATACATAGGGCACTGACTGGTAGTGATCTCCTAACACATACATAGGGCACTGACTGGTAGTGATCTCCTAACACATACATAGGGCACTGACTGGTAGCGATCTCCTAACACATACATAGGGCACTGACTGGTAGCGATCTCCTAACACATACATAGGGTACTGACTGGTAGTGATCTCCTAACACATACATAGGGCACTGACTGGTAGTGATCTCCTAACACATACATAGGGCACTGACTGGTAGCGATCTCCTAACACATACATAGGGCACTGACTGGTAGCGATCTCCTAACACATACATAGGGCACTGACTGGTAGCGATCTCCTAACACATACATAGGGCACTGACTGGTAGTGATCTCCTAACACATACATAAGGCACTGACTGGTAGCGATCTCCTAACACATACATAGGGCACTGACTGGTAGTGATCTCCTAGCACATACATAGGGCACTGACTGGTAGCGATCTCCTAACACATACATAAGGCACTGACTGGTAGCGATCTCCTAACACATACATAGGGCACTGACTGGTAGTGATCTCCTAACACATACATAGGGCACTGACTGGTAGTGATCTCCTAACACATACATAGGGCACTGACTGGAAGTGATCTTCTAAGAAATAAGACATCTCCTAACACATACATAGGGCACTGACTGGTAGTGATCTCCTAACACATACATAGGGCACTGACTGGAAGTGATCTTCTAAGATATAAGACATCTTCTAACACATACATAGGGCACTGACTCACAGATAGGACTCAGCCAGTGAGTTCCTGGCACATATACACACAGTTTGGTCTGGCACCTACAGACACACAGAATTACAGTGTGACCCTGGCACACACACATAGGTACAGAAGTACTTCTGGCACACTCAGACTGGCAGTGAGCCCCTGGCACACACTCACCATGTTGTTGGCTGTTTGTCTCCTGGTTCTGATAAGTTATGGACTCAGAGTCTGGATTTCTATTGTTATTCTCTGCCCAGAGCCTCCTATTTATCAGGAGATGACCAGAGGAGTCCTTGGTTACAGTAGGGGGGAGCCTGGGGCACTTCAGGTAGAGTAGTGAGTCACTGTTAGCCTACACTGAGCACAACACAACCGTCACCATGCCACCAGTCACAGGACAAAGAGTCCAGAATGACCCCCTGGGCAGTGAGCTGAGAGCCACAAAACAGAGACTGAGCAGGGGGAAAAAATGATAGAAATGGGGGGAACTGGGAGAAGCAATAGAAACAGGGAATTTGTTAATGGAAAAAAAGTTGATTTAGCACCTTGAGCTTTAATAAAACAAATAGTTCACAGAACTAGAGCATTAGATCCAATTGAAGGGTATGGATACAAAGATCTGGAGAGCTTGGGAGAAATACACGATTTAATGTTTTATAATAAATGAATATAATCTAATATAGGATCAGCTATGTATTGAATCTCACCCACAAGACTTGCTAAGCACAGTATCTATTACAGTAACTTGACCTTAAGCTGAGTATATTTCTATTGTTTCATGCTTATTTTGTATGTGTGGTGTCCATTAAATATTAATAAAAAGAAACAGGGTGTGTAAAATAAGCTTGGTGTCAATGCAAAGCAAGCACATTAAGCTGTGTCTCAAAAAGTTACTTAAAAGATAACCATTCTACCTAAGATAAATACAAGAAAGAAAGAAACATGGTATGTAGGTGTGGGCATGGGAAATAATTTGGTGTCAATATAAATTAAGTTCATTAAGATGTGGTCTCCAAAAAGTTGCTTTAAAGATAACCATTGTATTTAAGATAAATAAAATGTAATAAGAGCTACTTACACATATTGATTTCACAAACAAGATACTGAAAGCTCATGTATAGATCGGGCTGTACTAAAGGGTCACTGTGGTCCTTTTGTTTCTGTATTTTATTCGTGGTAATCTAGCAAAATAGAAAGAAAAAGAGAAAACACAGCTTTTCCTTTGCTAATTTTATTTGCAATTATTCTTATTTACAGGGATCCATTTTATTTCAGATTTTATTCTGGCTGTCACTTTGTTAGGCTGGCATGTCATTGAATGAGATTTAAATGAGTCACGTTGAAAGCACTGACAGTTCTAGCTGCCAAATTTCCATTGTGTGGATTCCTATGCATTAAAAAATTCCACAGCAGGATAACTGCATATAAAAGGCATTACATTAGACATGGTGTCATGTTTTTACATTTTAGTAAAAATCCTCAAAATAGTATAGTTTTTGATATAGCACTGCAGTGGTCCTGTACATAAATCAGAGTGCAAGCTCTTGTGCAATACTAATGAGTAGCATCCATATACCTCCCAGTAGCTTCTGAGCTATGTGTTGGAGTCCCCAAACCTAGAGTGACCTTGAAAATTATGTGAGCATCTCAAGGCCTCTTGTTTAATTGTATCAATAAATGAAATGTATGATACATTACTGGTATGTTATTTTTATCTTGTTTATGTCAGCTCCGAATCTCAAGGAAAAAAGCAATAAAAAATGTTGCTACTAATAGCTCTATGAACATAGTCATGGCTGGTGTCTCTTTATTGTTACATACAGTAAAAACCCCATTATCCGGCACCCACGGGGACTCCCTATTGCCGGATAACTGTAGTTGCCGGGTAATCGGAAATCCCTAAATTTAATGGTCTAAACCACACTTAAACCCCCCCAAAACCCCTCAAAATGCCATTAAAAAGGCATCAGCGTCTAAACTGGTCCATTTAGGGCCCAACCAAAAAAAATTAGAAAAAAATTAGCATTATTTTTTGCAGTCTTGAACTGCCGGATAGTGCCGGTTATGCCGGTTTAGCAGGAGTTTTTTGAAAATGGGGAAATGATGCCGGTACCGGTTGCTTGAGAGTCCCTTTTAGTTGAGTGCCGGATAAACGGGATTCTACTGTATTGAGGGATACAGAGAGATTCCAAAGTCATAACTTTGCTATTTACAAGAGTAGGCTTTAAAAACTATAAAAATATTTCTTTCCACGGAAAATTAGTTTTAGACAGATTTTAAAAAATGGTCTTTTTATCCATGTAATACACTTTTTATTGGTATCATATTCAGCCTCTAGAGGAAGTAGCTGAATTGTCCATAGAGGTTCATGACTCAGCTGGTGTAATGCTCTGACTTACACCAAATAGAAATAGTAAGAACTAGGCTCTGAAAAACAGCTAGAAAATAACCCTTGCAGCACTCCTGTTGTATTAAATCCATGATAGCGAATTGGTGACGTAAGTACCCCTTTAATTATGTGACCTCTACAAGATAATGTGCATTATTATTGTATGTAGGTGCCCTTTTTCTGTAAACATGTATATGTATGAGTATGCTGAGTTTACTTATGTAGCTCCTCATTTGTAGGTTTGATCAACTTACAATAAAATATATCTCTGCTAGAGAGTCTTCCTCATCGGAAGTGGCAATAATCCTTCCTTCCCAGGGTGGCCAACTTTATATATTTTGAGCTGTTTTATTGACTGCTGTGAACTGGGGCCCTCCATTCACTAGCTCCACCACTGCCTCTGTCAAAGGATGATATTTGTCTCCATTAATGTCCCCAGTTGGTAGGAATATAGCCTGAGAGTATGTTTAATAATTTAAGAATGTAATCTTTATTTATATATATATATATATATATATACCAATATAAATGTGTATATATTTGTATCTCTCTCTATCTCTCTCTCTCTCTCTGTCTCTCTCTCTCTCTCTCTCTCTCTCTCTCTCTATATATATATATATATATATATATATATATATATAATAGAAAATTGCCCGTCAAAAATGACAGGAATATAATTGTAAGGCTGGCAATGCTGTTTACAACACAATGTGAAGCTTTTTCTCATCTCAAGCCCCTACGTGATTCGAGTCCTAAGTCATACGGCACCCATTGCAGCCTAAGTAAGTCCCGCGTGCCTCAACTGCTCTCAGTGCAATAAGCGCCTTTCTCGCTCATTGCACCCTAAGTCCTGCGTGCCTCAACTGCTCGCCTCGCCTTGCGAGGCTCGTAAAGCGTGACGACAACTCGCAGTACGACGCGTATCTATGTGATATATTGTATTATATATTTAGCTAAGCTACATATATGCTCACAACATCCAGCCACCTTTCACCCTTAAAAAATGTCCCTGGTTTTCATTCAAAAAAATCTGACCATCTTTATCTTATACACGTTTTGTTGTCTTAATGTTATATGTATTTAATATGAATGTATTACTCAAACTATTATTATTTTGCACACATTTGAAATGGAACCCATTAATGGTGGCTGTGGATGGATATGGAATCCAGTGACTTATGTTGGTTCCATAAGACATTTTTGTAACATTAAGGCCTAGGTATATTGCAATGCTGCAGGGCAACCACCGGGGGCTATACTGAACTCATTAGCTGTTGCCGGGTGGTACAAAACATTACAAATCTATGATGTGCAAACGTCATTTGTTCTAAGAACTACAGTAACTAACAACAGCTAAACCAGTCTACTCCTGCTTAGTGCTGTAGTCTGGTAGTTGCTTATACAGTTGAAAAAGAATAGCATTTTCTCTTTTGTGACTTTTTGCAGATTTTAGCACAAATTAAATAAAATCCAGTTACCAGAATTTAAACCTTGTTAGTTCTTTTTCTGTTTGAGGATATTATGTTATCATGTTTATTTAAGTTATGTTAGCAGATTTCTTATATAAGTTGTTAAATATCTTTACACAGATATAGGTAAATATTATATACAGGGGGGAAGGGGGGGGGGGTGTATTTGATCCTCTGCTGATTTTGAACGTTTGTCCACTGACAACGAAATGATCAGTCTATACTTTTAATGGTAGGTGTATTTTAACAGTAAGAGACAGAATAACAAAAAAACAAGAAAAATGCATGTCAAAAAAGTTATAAATTGATTTACAGGTCAATGAATGAAATAAGTATTTGACCCCTTTGACTTAGTACTTGGTGGCAAAACCCTTGTTGGCAATCACAGAGGCCAGATGTTTCTTGTAGTTGGCCACCAGGTTTGCACACATCTCAGGAGGGATTTCGTCCCACTCCTCTTTGCAGATCCTCTCCAAGGCCCTCATTCAATTGCAATTTGGCCAAATGAATAAAGCTTTAAATAAGCACATAACATATTTTTTTAAAGAAGTTTTTAGTTAGTAAACATCTATCCAAAAGCAAGGTCTTCACTAACTAAAAACTTATTTAAAAAAATATGCTATGTGCTTATTTAGAGCCCTATTCAATTGGCCAAATCGCAATTAAATGAGGGCCCAAGTCATTAAGGGAAGGAGGTTCTCACCCAAGATTTGACTGTACATAGCCAGCCCATCGTCCCTTTGATGCAGTGCAGTTGTCCTGTCCCCTTAGCAGAAAAACACCCCCAAACCTCCATGTTTGACGGTGGGGATGGTGTTCTTGGGGTCATAGACAGCATTCAGCTGAGTTGATGCCAAAGAGCTCAATTTTGGTCTCATCTGACCACAACACTTTCACCCAGTTCTCCTCTGAATCAGTCAGATGTTCATTGGCAAGCTTCAGACGGCCTGTACATGTACTTTCTTGAGCAGGAGGGCATTGCGGGCGCTGCAGGATTTCAGTTCCTCACAGCGTAGTGTGTTACCAATTGTTTTCTTGGTGACTATGGTCCCAGCTGCCTTATAATCATTAACAAGATCCTCCCGTGTAGTTCTGGGCTGATTCCTCACCGTTCTCATGATCACTGAAACTCCACGAGGTGAGATCTTGCATGGAGCATCAGACCGAGGGAGACTGGCAGTTATTTTGTTTTTCTTCCATTTGTGAATAATCGCACCAACTGTTGTCACCTTCTCACCAAGCTGCTTGGCGATGGTCTTGTAGCCCATTCCAGCCTTGTGTATGGTTTGCAATCTTGTCCTTGACATCCTTGGACAGCTCTTTGGTCTTGGCCATGGTGGAGAGTTTGGAATCTGATTGCTTCTGTGGACAGGTGTCTTTTATACAGGTAACAAGCTGAGTTTAGGAGCACTCCCTTTAAGAGAATGCTCCTAATCTTAGCTCGTTACCTGTATAAAAGACACCTGGGAGCCAAAAATCTTGCTGATTGATAGAGGATCAAATACTTATTTCCCTCACTGACCTGCAAATCAATACCTTATAACTTTTTTCCCAAGCGTTTTTCTCTTTTCTTTTTTTTTTGTCATTCTGTCTCTCACTGTTAAAATACACCCACCATTACAATTATAGACAGAGCATTTCTTTGTCAGTGGACAAACATTCAAAAACAGCAGGGGATCAAATATTTTTCCCCCCACTGTATATATATATATATATATATATATATATATATATATATATATATATATATATATATGAGAGAGAGAGAGAGAGAAAAGGAAAGAGAGAAAGTGATTATTTGTACATTTTGATACATGATAGGACCATGTGTTATCAAACATTAAAGAGTCAGAAAACATGTATAGTTAAAAGAACCCTGAAGTAATCATATGTACTGTACACCATCAGATAAAGTCTGGAACACTTATGGAAAAAGTGTTTTAATTTTTTTAATTGCTGCTAAAATATCCAAATTATGAGTGAAGTTTGTGGTTTTATGCTGCTTCTAACCTTCCCTTGCATTGTCAGAATACAAAATGAAATACACCTGCCACTGGTAGTAATTGATCAGGGGCCTTATTACATTCAGCGATCTTGAGTTCCCGTAGCCCGTAAAGGAGTCCGCAAAAGTTAAGGCTATTAAATTGGCCACTTTTAGCTACCTGCAAATGATCTGCAGGTTACAGGCGGAAAAAACCCTGTGGGCCGTCAAAATCTGACCTCCATTCCAGCTAAGCCTTTGATCTGTCAAGCCTGTAAATGTTACTATCGCAAATCTCTATTAAATTGCAACGATTACCCAAAGACGCACTGGCGTTCAAACCTGTAAACAGCAAATGGAGCCAAAAATCCTACGGGTATTCAATGAGGCACTGCATCCACTGAGATACTGGATAACAATTATAGACGTGAAAACATGAAAATATGTGACCATCACATTGTCGCTTGTTATTTTGTACCAATGTAAGTTCAACGGAGGACACATCATGGTATATTAATCCTTTGTCAGTGCCAGTTTTTAAATACAAGACAAAATAACAATTAAAAAGGCTTCTAATGGCACATTCAGATCTATTGTAGTGTATATTCACAGTGTCCTTAGTTTGTAATTCATACGAACACAGCAAAGTCTGTGTAATGTCTCATGCATATGGAGTGGTCAACTTTAATTAATAATTACTTTGTATCTTCTGAGTAGCTGATGCATATAAGCACCCACAGTTGATAATAATTGTGTTTGTTACTAGAAAGATCAAAGGTTGGGGTACATATTAAGATATCTGGGCACTGGTATGTTATCTGTCTCTTATAGGTTTTTGTTTTATTAAGTTATATCTGTGGATATTAGTCAAGTCAATGTTCATGTGATGAACATGTGGGTCAGTGGTGGAGCTGGTGAATAGAGGGCCGCAGTGCTAAATAATGTGGAGACCCCCTTCCAACTTCTCGACACAAGATAGGTGCTTGTACAGGTCAATAAAAAAACAACAATATATGTAGGTGGTCAGATTACCACTAGGATGATCAGAGCACCTTTCTATAAAAATAATGATCTCCCTCTATCCCATAATACATTAAGAGATCCCTTTTACTCCAGATAGAAGAGGGCTGCCCTATTATGGGCACCTGCTGCACCAACAGTAGCTCTAACACTGACCTGGGTGTTATTATGGACTCTTATTATACGGAAATGTGGTTCAGTGTAACCCAGTAGAAGGCAGAAATACCCACCCATGCTTTGGATACAAGTCCTATTAAGTATACCCCCAAGCATATTGTTTTATTTGAATTGATCCTCTATTTGTTTGATAACTTTCAATGCGCTCCAAGCCTTAATACATTTATTTCAGAGAACACATATCAGTTTGTTTAAAATAACATCAAACCATGTTGAAGAATCACTGTTGTTAAATTTTCCATTTCATTTTCATCCCTCCTTGTTACTTTCTTAAGATGGTGTGTCTTTGTAGACTCATTAACTTCTATGCATTCCTGCTGAAACCAGATATAACTACCACATTCCCATTGTGCAGACAGAAACTCCCTGTATAGTCAAAGTCACTTGCCATCTAAAGAAATGCATCTGCAGAAGCCAAAATGGTATATTGCTCAGCTATATAATTGTATATAAAAAATACTATATTAAATGGCGCATTAGTATTTCTTGAAATTTTACAAATTTGACCAATGTGGTCCTTAAAGTGATGTTAATGGATTTGAACATATTCAATAATACTACATAAAGAGAAATATTTTATGATAAAATTGTTCTAAGCAACTCATCAAAAAGTCTTTGACAGTATGTCAGTCCAATTCTGTTAAAATTGTCACTTAAAAAGACAATAGGGTGTCTGTATTAGGTACCCCTTATGAGAGAGAAAAAATATGAATGTGTTATATCAAAAAAAATATTTTTATCTGCTATTTAATCCAGTCCATGACATTTATTTAATACTAGTAACTTGCCCGTCATAAATGGTGGTATCATATGTTATGTGCTCTCTGTGTGCCCTCTCCATCTCTCTGTGCGTCCTCTCTGTGCACCCTCTCTCTGTGCGTCCTCTCTGTGCACCCTCTCTCTGTACGACCTCTGTCTCTCTCTGCGCTGTCTCTCGCTCTCTGTGTGCGCCCTACCTATGTTTGTGCGCTCTTGTTCTCTCTCTCTGCCCTCTGTCTCTCTCTGTGCTCTTTGTGCTTTCTGTCTCTCTCTCCCTTCCCCTCTCTCTCCCTCTCTTTCTCCCCCTCTCTCTCTGCCTCCTCTTTCTATCTCCTTCACTCTTTTTCCGTCCCTCTCTTTCTACCTCCTCTCCCTCTCTGCCTCCCTCCCTCTCTTTCTCTCCCTCTCTGCCTCCTCTCTCTATCTCCTTCCCTCTCTTTCCCTCCTTCTCTTTCTACATCCTCTCTCTCTCTCCCTCTCAGCCTCCCTTCCCCTCCGCCCCCTCTCCCACTCCCTCCACTGCGCATGCGTAATTTGACTCAATATTGGGCTTCCATCTTGTGAGCAACGCCTTCACAGAACGCATCTCGCAGGCGTTACTCACAACTGACAACTATAATGGTGGATATGCAAGTTCCTTGGAATCCAGCACTGAGAAAAATCTCCCAAATATTAATCTTGATCATATCACAGCATTACAGAAATGTGCTGCCCTAGGTATGGTTTTTATTGACCTAGGTATGGTATTTATTGTCCTCGGCATGGTATTTTTTTGTCCTAGGCACAGTGTTCACAGTGCTGAAAATGAACATTCACCATACCTAAAGAGTTTGGGGCAGTAGACAAATTAAACCACTATCTCTAATTTTAATTTTAACCTAATCTCCAATTTTATGCCACAGGAATAAGATTAGATTTTTCAAAAGGATATTGTGATTTCATCGAAAAACTTTTAACACATTATTTGCAGGGGTAGTTTTGAATTGTATAGTTGATTGATGGTAAACATAGACAGGTCCAGCTTAAATGTGGTGCTCATAGAAACCGGATCACTGTGTTATTTGTAAACAACAACAAAGTATCAGATGAACTGCATAGCAACATTGTAACAAGTTACAAGGAGCTGCTTATATGTTAATTTGGTAATGGATTAAATTCCTAGGTACGCTCATGGTCAATAAACTCCATTCAGGAGGTCAGATCTACTGGAATTTGAAAAAAAAAAAAAAATTATGAAAATGCCTAGATAGTCAATATTAAGATCTATAAGTGCACATGTTATATATATTCCAATATAGCCAAGCACATTACAAGTGTTAAAAAACAGGTAGAAACAGTAGGTTGTCCATGAAGGCCCTTAACAATAATCAAGTGGTCTCCCAAGCACCTGGTCAAATTTTGAGTGATTGCTTAAACAAAAGGTTTTGGAATCACTTCCTTAGATCATTGCTGGGTCCTCAGAGTCTTCCTAGGAATCCCCCAACATGTTGTCTAAAGCTGGAAGGTCCCTCCTCGACACCATCCATTCAATTTTATCTCCAAAAACAGGAAACTTATATTCTCTTGACCAAAATAAAAGACAATGCCCTCAGAATCTAATGCCCTACTCCACCTATATCAACCTTTATTCCATCTCTCTCTTTGATTATAATATAATGTCCATATATCTTATATTATATGCAACAGATTTGAAATGGAACCCTTGAATGATGCTTTCAATTCCCCCTTAACCCTATATGATCTAGTGCAGTTATAGGCAACTCAGTCCTACAAGGACCACCAACAAACCAGGATTTTAATCTCCAGGTGTCCAGGTGGATCAATCAGAATAAAGCCCAGAGAACCTGAATACAGAGATGTATTAAAATCCTGGACTTTTGGTGGCCCTCATAGGGCCAAGTTGCCCACCACTGGTCTAGTGCAGGGGTAGGTAAGTTCTGACCTGGAGAGCCACTCACAGGCCTTGATTTAGGGAGTTCTTTTCTGTGAACATGTGAGTCAATCAGGATGACTGATAGTGTAGGGATATCTTCAAATCCTGGCCTCTGTGTGTGGACCGAACTTCCCTACCACTGGTCTAGTGGAACCCCTGTCAAACTTCTTCAGAAGTCGAAAGATTGCAATTCCTCAGAGTCACCACCAGATGTGATACTCCGTCCGCCAGATGTTTCTAGGAACAAAATAAAATATGTAGGAATCTATAATCTGCAAATCTCCTATGTTATAGAGATGTACCTGTCTAGGAACAGCTTCACCTTTCCATCCCTTCCTATAGTTAAAATTTAGTGATTACTTATTCAGATATTTACTGCTTTTTCACATTACAACAAATGGTATCCAAGTAGAGTCTGGTAAGCAGGGGGCATTGTCTGTTTGCTTTTCAAGCACATATCCTTGTTGCTTCTTCTGACTTATGTTTTGAGGTTATCATGTGTTTGTTGACCCTATTCACTTTGGTTATATTAGCAGATTTCTTAAATCACTTAATATTCCCTACTAGCCCCTTGCCCGTCAAAAATGAGGGCAATAAAATTTGAAGCGTGGCAATGCTGTTTGCCACACAATGCGTATCTCTCCTCCCTCTAACTTGCAGGCCTCACGATGAGTGCCTTCGGCACTTATTGCGAGCCTCTCACACGCATCACAATGAGCACCTTCAAGGTGCACATTGGGAGCCACGCAATGAGCTCCTTCAGCGCTCATTGCGAGCCTCTCCTTCACCACTCATTGCAACTTTCTGGCCTCCCGATCAGCGCCTTTGGCGGTCATTGTGAGCCTCTCCCCACTCTCTGACCCCTGTGTCTGTTTCCCCTTCTCCCTTCCATGTGTCTGTTTCCCCCTCTCTCCCTCCTGCTGTCTCTTTGCCCCTCTCCCTGCCCTTTGGTTTTTATCCCCTTATTTCCTTCCCCTGTGCTCCCCCCCGTCACCCCTGTGTCTCTTTCCACCCTGTCCTCCCTCTCCCTCCTCTGCACTCTACATGTCTGAAACCATTTGCAAGGTGGGAAATTGATCAATTTCCACAAGCCCAAAATGTGCTTCGGATTTACATGCTTGAAAAAAAATCACGTCTTTACGGCCGCCATATTTTTTCACACATAGCCGTTTTCTTACTGTTCAAAAAAACTTTTATTTTACTTTTATTACTACAAAAAGGTTGTATTTTAAAGGATATGCGCAGTGAAAGTGTTAGAATGTACTATCCTACAGAGGCCAGGTTAGTGAAGATGTTAGGGTGTATTGTTGTACATGTTATTTATGGTGTTAGGGTGTATTGTACATGTCCTACACGTTCCATGTTTGTAAAAGTGTTAGGGTCTATTGGTCTACAGGTTCTATGTTATTTAGGGTGTATTGTACATGTCCTACATGTTACATGTTTGTGAAAGTGTTAGGGTGTATTGGTCTACAGGTTCAGAATTAATTAGGTGGTTCTACAGGTTCCAGGTTAGTGAAGATGCTATGGTATATTGTTCTAGGGGTTCTATGTTAGTGATGGTGTTCTGTTCTATATGTTCCATGTTTGTGAAGATGCTGATATATTGTTCTAGGGGTTCTATGTTAGTGGTGGTGTTCTGTTCTATATGTTCCATGTTTGTGAAGATGCTGATATATTGTTCTAGGGGTTCTATGTTAGTGGTGGTGTTCTGTTCTATATGTTCCATGTTTGTGAAAATGCTATGGTATATTGTTCTAGGGGCTCTATGTTAGTGGTGGTGTTCTGTTCTATATGTTCCATGTTTGTGAAGATGTTATGATATATTGTTATAGGGGCTCTATGTTACTGATGGTGCTCTGTTCTATATGTTCCATGTTTGTGAAGATGTTATGATATATTGTTATAGGGGCTCTATGTTACTGATGGTGCTCTGTTCTATATGTTCCATGTTTGTGAAGATGCTATGATATATTGTTCTAGGGGTTCTATGTTAGTGATTGTGTTCTGTTCTATAGATTCCATGTTCGAGTTAGTGTAGGGGGTGTTGCTCTACAGGTTCTATATCAATGAAGGTGGTAGGGTATATTGTTCTACATGTCCTACAGGTTCTGTGTTTGTGAATCTGTTAGGGTATATTACTGGTTCATTATTAGTGAAAGTGTTAGGGTGTATTCTCTTACAGGTTCCAGGTTAGTGAAGAGGTTAAGGTTTATTATTCTATGTTAGTGATGGTGTTGGGGTGTTTTGTTCTGTTAGTTCAATGAGAGTGAAACCTTTGGACTTGCTGTTGAAGTTTATTGGCAAACAGGTTTCATGTTAGACTATATTCATGAATTAGTTTAGTTCTGTGGGTGTTGGCTGTCATGTTCTCAATTGGACTATTGGGAATTATATCTTATAAATCAGATAAGCACAAGTTATGATGTGATTCATATTGAACATTGTAACAAACATTTCCAAATCCATAATATATTTTAGGGACCGTTGAATGGATTTAAAGATTTATGTGATATCCTTATTATTACAAATATGGGTTGGGTCAATAATTGGGCCAAGTTCAAATAATTGAGTTAGACAAATATATTGCCCCCAAACTATACTTATTATAACCTGGCATCTTAAATATCAATAGATAATTCCTTAAAACATTATTAGAGCTATTAATGGACCACTGAAGTCTATTTGCAACATGCTACTTTGAAGAACTAGACTTTACATTGGGAGCATGTTTTTAGAGACTACAAAATATAAATTTATCATATACAGTATTGGCCAACGATTATGCTTTTCAGCTGCTTTCCCAGCAGGAGAAAGACATGTAAACTCATGAAATTTCCACTGATCCCGCTAAAAGCACTGGTACCAATTTCAATAGAAGCTGCTCAATGGTTGGCCACTATCGCTTTGTAGAAATGAATAAATAAAAAAGGTGCTTCTGTTAACCTATAACTGAGTTTAATAGTTACATTTATTTATTTAACTTTCTAAATTACATAGTCAAGTGTAGTTCTTCAAAAGTGTGAATCAGAGATAGCAGAAATAAGCCAACATCAGTTGGTTTGCCTAATGGTACTATACACACATAACATATTTTGAATGCATTTCATTGTGTATTTTCTGTTTAATTCATCAACAACATGTTTTATTGTAAAGAACATTTGAATATGGTTCTCTCTTTCTCCTGATATTGTGTATTTATGTAACTTGTACCATATTGTGATTTGAATAACATGAATTAAGCAGTGAGATAAAGAGACGTTCCTTCAAATGATCTCACTAACAGCATAAATATGAAATTATGTATATATTCATATTTATAGTCTTAGCATTTCTGCAAATATTTGTATCCCTGCGTGTGAAGGCCTTACTAATATATCCCGTTTTTGCGCTTCCATTTCATTTGTGACTTGTGGATGTGTATTGGTTGCATAACCAGTACTTGTGTCTTATGTCTAAAATGTTGCCATCTCAGCATTTCATAACAATGTTTTTCATTTTGTGACCTATTAGATTAACAATTTTAAAAATTATACAGCAAAAATTAAGGACAGGAAGTATAAATTAATAGTTTTATTTATTGATAATATATTCCAATGTAAATATACTTTTATTGGCTTCTGAACCATCTCTTAATACTCTTCTCCCTCCTCTCCTTCTCCCTCACCCTCCACACTGTCGGTGCCAACCTCTTCATAATCCTTCTCCAGGGCAGCCATGTCCTCACGGGCCTCAGAGAACTCTCCTTCCTCCATACCCTCTCCCACATACCAGTGCACAAAGGCACGCTTGGCATACATCAAGTCAAACTTGTGGTCCAGGCGAGCCCAGGCCTCGGCAACAGCTGTGGTGTTGCTCAACATACACACAGCACGCTGTACCTTGGCCAAGTCTCCACCAGGAACAACAGTAGGAGGCTGATAGTTGATGCCAACCTTGAACCCAGTTGGGCACCAGTCTACAAACTGGATGGTACGCTTGGTCTTGATAGTAGCAATGGCAGCATTGACATCCTTTGGCACCACATCACCACGGTATAGCAGGCAGCAAGCCATGTATTTACCATGCCTAGGGTCACATTTCACCATCTGGTTGGCTGGCTCAAAGCAAGCGTTGGTGATCTCAGACACTGATAGCTGCTCATGATAAGCTTTCTCTGCAGAGATAACAGGGGCGTAGGTGGCCAGAGGGAAGTGGATACGGGGATAGGGCACCAGGTTGGTCTGGAACTCTGTAAGATCTACATTCAGAGCCCCATCAAATCTGAGAGATGCTGTGATAGAGGACACAATCTGGCCAATCAGACGGTTTAGGTTAGTGTAGGTTGGGCGTTCAATGTCCAGATTTCTGCGACAGATGTCATAAATCGCCTCATTGTCAACCATGAAGGCACAGTCAGAGTGCTCCAGAGTGGTGTGGGTGGTGAGGATGGAGTTGTAGGGTTCAACCACGGCTGTGGAGATCTGAGGAGCTGGATAGATGGCAAATTCTAACTTGGATTTCTTCCCATAGTCAACAGAGAGACGTTCCATCAGCAGGGAGGTAAAGCCTGAGCCAGTGCCACCCCCAAAACTATGGAAGATGAGGAAGCCCTGGAGCCCTGTGCACTGATCAGCCTGGGAGAGAAGAGACACATAGGAAAGTTAGAGAAAAATATAATGAGTTCCATAACCAATTCAATTTGTAGGATTGACTATAAAGAAACTGTTTAATGCTCAGGGCAAGTCATATTTGAGAATAAAAGATAGTATGGAGAAAAATGTCAGCGTTATTAGTATGTCAATGTTACTAGTATGTAAATCTACTATTGAACACATATGGACCACTTCTAACTAAGAATAATTACAGTATATGTTCTGTGAAATCAGGGCTTACATATGAAAACAGTGGTCTTATTATTGTGTTTATATGGAACAAATAGAACTTACCAGTTTACGGATTCTGTCCAGCACCAGGTCAATGACCTCCTTGCCAATAGTGTAATGCCCACGGGCGTAGTTGTTGGCGGCATCTTCCTTGCCAGTGATGAGCTGTTCAGGATGGAAAAGCTGCCTGTAGGTTCCGGTCCTCACCTCATCTGTAGGGCAATATAATTTGTGGTCAATCATAGACACTCATAGCTTCACTTCCACCATTTAAAGGCACATAGCAATCTCAATTATTCATGAATTTGAAAAAAAATGTTCTAAATATTAAAAACATTTTTTTGCATAGAAAATAGTGACTTTTTGTAAAACAAAACAAACATTTAAAGGTAACTTTTTAAATTCACACTGAACTCAAATTTGATTGCATCATTTGTAAGCTAAACTGTTTGAGTTATTGAATGTATACAGAATGTATTTACCACCACCAGAGCAGTTATTCCCAGCTCTCTCCTTAAGGACCACAGCAAGATAATGATTAGATGCCCCAGAGGATGACCTGGAGTAATTAACTTCTGAATAAAACACAATAACTTAAAAAACCCAAATATTTTTGGAGGCTTAAAAATGTTCTTTCAAAAGGATCTTAGAAAATATAAACTGTCTCTTTCCCCGGAACAGGGTCTCACTACTACACCCACCAAATATTTTTTTTTGTGTTTTTTTTTTTTTTTTGCTCTTTTTCTTTCTTGTGTAGTTTGGTTGTGTTACACTTAGTCATATTTTGTTTGGAGTGTTGGGGTGGGGATGCAATATAAGATGAGCTCAAATGGGTCCAATGAAAGGTCCTCCTATTAGCTATCTCTTTTTTTACTGTTTGGAAATATAAAAATGTATTAATAACTTGTTAGATGCTACTACAAATATGAAGTGATACTTTGTCACTTTGGGACTTTTCCTAAAGATCACCTCATTACTCTTATGTATCTATGTAAGAGATATATGTAAATGTTTTGTGCTTTTTATGTTTGTATTGTACAATTTTCTATAAAAAAAAATAAAAGAATATAAACTGTGTACTGTATGCCTTTAGGAATAAATACAATATGGGTAAGTAAGATAACTTATTATGGGGCTCTACAAGCCATTGTAGCCCTAACACCCACAATTTTACTTCTGGCTTTGAAGTTTCATATTGTAATATCCCAGGCTTCTTAAAATGTTTCACTCATAACAATAGTGTAAGTGGAGGCTAAGTCATGGTCCGATATTAATTAAACTGTTGGATGAACTTCCTACAATTATGCAATTATTCATTTACATTAATTCTTCCAGGACATCATCCATACTCACCAATCACAGTGGGCTCCAGATCCACAAACACAGCTCGGGGAACATGTTTCCCAGCACCAGTCTCACTGAAGAAAGTGTTGAAGGAATCATCTCCACCACCAATGGTTTTGTCACTGGGCATCTGTCCGTCCGGCTGGATTCCATGTTCTAGACAGTACAGCTCCCAGCATGCATTGCCAATCTGTACTCCTGCCTGACCAACGTGGACTGAGATGCACTCCCTCTGTGAGAGGAAACAGAGGACAATACTGTAAATTAGGACATTTTGTACCACTCTAAAGGAAAATAATTTACTCCATATACTAAGTGATTGTCTGCACCTGAGACACCAACATCTAGATTTTCTAGTGGATGGCAAGGTGGCAGCAAGAGACGACAGTACGGACTGGCAGTACACTTCTGGCACATATTGATATATACACTAAAATATGTTTGCATATGTTTGTATATGCAAACAAATGTCTATATGCAGTGATATTACTATCTGTAAGTAATTAATATAGTATATATATATATATATATATATATATATATATATATATATATATATATATATATATATACACACACACACACACATAATCAATTATAAACTTATGATTTGAGATATTGAAAGTAGAAGCAAAAATATGTGTGACATAGGACAGCATAAAATATGTATGTATTGAATAGATAGGAGAGAGCAGACTGGCAGTGACATCCTGGTATATACAGAATAGATAGGACAGCACAGACTGGCAGTGACATTCTGGTATATACAGAATAGATAGGACAGCACAGACTGGCAGTGACATCCTGGTATATACAGAATAGATAGGACAGCACAGACTGGCAGTGACATCCCGGTAAATATACAGAATAGATAGGACAGGGCAGACTGGCAGTGACATCCTGGTATATACAGAATAGATAGGACAGCACAGACTGGCAGTGAGAGCCTGGTATATACAGAATAGATAAGACAGCACAGACTGGCAGTGACATCCTGGTATATACAGAATACATAGGGCAGCACAGACTGGCAGTGAGATCCTGGTATACATAGAATACATAGGGCAGCACAGACTGGCAGTGAGATCCTGGTATACATAGAATACATAGGACAGCACAGACTGGCAGTGAGAGCCTGGTATACATAGAATATATAGGGCAGCACTGACTGGCAGTGAGAGCCTGGTATACATAGAATACATAGGACAGCACAGACTGGCAGTGAGAGCCTGGTATACATAGAATACATAGGACAGCACAGACTGGCAGTGAGAGCCTGGTATATACAGAATAGATAGGACAGCACAGACTGGCAGTGAGAGCCTGGTATATACAGAATAGATAGGACAGCACAGACTGACAGTGAGATCCTGGTATACATAGAATACATAGGACAGCACAGACTGGCAGTGAGATCCTGGTATACATAGAATACATAGGACAGCACAGACTGGCAGTGAGAGCCAGGTATACATAGAATAGATAGGACAGCACAGACTGGCAGTGAGAGCCTGGTATATACAGAATAGATAGGACAGCACTGACTGGCAGTGACATCCTGGTATACACAGAATATATAGGACAGCACAGACTGGCAGTGAGAGCCTGGTATACATAGAATAGATAGGACAGCACAGACTGGCAGTGAGAGCCTGGTATATACAGAATAGATAGGACAGCACTGACTGGCAGTGACATCCTGGTATACACAGAATATATAGGACAGCACAGACTGGCAGTGACATCCCGGTAAATATACAGAATATATAGGGCAGCACAGACTGGCAGTGAGATCCTGGTATACACAGAATAGATAGGACAGCACAGACTGGCAGTGAGATCCTGGTATATACAGAATAGATAGGGCAGCACAGACTGGCAGTGAGATCCTGGTATACACAGAATATATAGGGCAGCACAGACTGGCAGTGACATCCTGGTATACACAGAATATATAGGACAGCACAGACTGGCAGTGACATCCCGGTAAATATACAGAATATATAGGGCAGCACAGACTGGCAGTGAGATCCTGGTATACACAGAATAGATAGGACAGCACAGACTGGCAGTGAGATCCTGGTATATACAGAATAGATAGGGCAGCACAGACTGGCAGTGAGATCCTGGTATACACAGAATATATAGGGCAGCACAGACTGGCAGTGAGCTCTTGGCACACACACTCCCTGCCAGTCCATTCTTAGTAGTAACCCCCTGCACATACTCACCATATTGCTGGCTGTTTCTCTCCTGCTTCCGATGCGTTAGGTTCTCGGGATTGGAGGTCTGATGTCTCTATCTGGCTTGTGACACTTATTTATAAGGAGCTGCCCAGGGAGGATGAGGGAGGGAGCCGGGCCTACTCAGGGAGAGCTGTCACCTGGACACAGCCCCCGCCCAGCACAACACAACCGTTACTAGGCAGGCAGTGTGGGGACAAATGATCCAAACTGACCACCAGGGTAGGGGGCTGAGAGAGGGAAAAAGTCTGGGAAACCTGGAAACAGAGGGGCAGCAGAATAAGGAATAGATAAGGCATAGAATCAGCTGAACCTTGTGTCCCATATGGAAATATAGCTCTGAGGCTGTTGTTACATTATAATTTAAATAATACATCTGTAGACTTTTTAATAACTACCTGATAATGTGAATATATTGATTAAAAAAAATATTCTTCAATACAGGATTCTATTTTGTTTGCTAAGTCTGCTTCTTTCAGCTTTTATCTCAGATGGTGTATTCTTGTGAACTAATGTACATTTAATTAGAGCTAATGAAAGCACTGGCAGTTGTTGATACCACCTGCTTAGTGTGCAGATACAAACGTAATATGTGTTTAAAGGCTCCTTCCACCTTTGGAAGTAGATTGGTGTATTGTGTTAAAGGGGGATCCAATAAACATGTATAGCATTTATATATAAGCACATTTATAGAAGTATAAACTTATATATATATATATATATATATATATATATATATATATATATATATATATATATATATATATATATAAAGATCCATAAGGAGTCCATGCACTGTATATTAGATCATTGGGGTCCAACCAATCATAAAGAAGCAAAAAAATCTCAACATTTTGATTTTCAGGCTACTGATATTGGACATTAAATGTAACATTTTTAGGATGGACATTTATGTAGACAATTTTTCAAAAAATCTACTATTTTCTTAGGTGTTGTACAACAATCATTATTTGCTCTTCTTTTCTAGCACAAGTATAGTCAGCATAATTGTTCCTCCTAAAAGTTACATTTCAGTGAATAAGCATTACTTATTGTCAAAAAGTATGTTTGAACTACAATATGATATTTTTAAACATTTGAGCCAATTCAAAGGGGTTCCAAAGTCCATTTGCTTCTGGGAATAAATGCTATGGCAAATCTGAACAAACTTAAATTATTAACAAGGGTCTGCATAGTTAGACCTATTGTATGTTATTCCCAGTAGTAATATATGGATATGAGAGCTGGAGTATAAAGAATTGACGCCTTTGAATTGAGGTGTTGGAGAAAATGACTAGAGTCCCTTGGATTGCAAGAAGATCCAATAAATCAATATTATAGGAAATGAAGCCAAACTGTACACTGGAAGGTTTGATCATGAGGCTGAAGCTAAAATATTTTGTGCATATTATGAGAAGACAGGATTCCATAGAGAAGACTCTGATGCTGGGAAAGATTGAAGGCACAAGTAAAAAGGGAACGACAGTGGGATAATTGAAGCAATTAACATGAACTTGAGGGGGCTCAGAGGGGAAGTGGCTGAAAGATGTGCCTGGCATGCTGCAATCCATATGGTCACTAAGAGTCAGTCACGACTGAACGACAAAACAACGAAAGTCCAATATTTCTAGCATGTTTTAATGAGCAAATATTAAACACTACAAAAAAAAGTAATATGAAGTCTGGGAATTAGTTTTTATTTTATTGTTTGTCTCTTCTAGCACATTAAAGATTAATTTGATCTTCTATAAGTGGACTTTCTCCTATAAAAGCAACCTGTGTTCAGGCAGAACCTCCACCATGAGTTAAATATGTTTTGATATTTTTTTATACAAAAAATGAGATCTAGGCCTTTGATACACTAAGTCCATATTGTATAATATAATACTAGCATTTCGGATGGTAATTACCCTTAGTAACTAAGAGCACTGATGCACCACAGTGTTAGTGACACTGGTTACATTTTAGTTACTAACGACAGAGATTTCCTGTGGAGCCTCATTGTGTGTCCAGTCATTTGGTGATTGCTCGGCAACGCTGACCTGTCCACTACACATTAAAAAGTCTCATTTTCTGTTAATTGCTGAAACTATTTTAGTTTTTCACACATTTCTGGGATTTTTACAGTTTCCATTAAAGGAAATCAGCCATACACTTCCTGCAGTTGTGATTAGGATCCCTACATAAACTTTTCACTATGTATTATTTATTTAGCTAGGACCGTTGTACAGTGAAATAAAAATATATGTTTAAAAACTTTGAGTCCGACTAAGAGCATAATTAAACAGGAAAAAAAGTAATGCAGCTAGTTTATAATTATTAAAAAATATGATACTTCTCCAGGACCTTGTAGGGATACACAATGCTACTCATAAATAGAGACTTCAAAAAAAAATTAACATTTTAATTTCCCCCCCAAAATATGTTATGATCATGGTATACACAGCTGCTAATATTGTTGGTCTGATACATACTTGACAAATAAGTGTCTTTTTTCTTGAACAGCTTTGTGCCTTTAATGTGAATGCTTTATAATATATATATATATATATATATATATATATATATATATATATATATATATTCCAGAGCAGTATAATAACAGTGTAATAACTGTATTTCTTGGAATTCGGAACGGGAGACAAGTTTTGTAACTTTTTTTAGACATTCAAATGTGAACACAAATGTACTATATATATATATATATATATATATTTATATATATATATATATATATATATATATATATATATATATATATATTTATATATATATATATATATTTATATATATATATATATATTTATATATATATATATATATATATATATATATATACACACATACTGTATATAAAAAATCCATAATTCTCACAGCTTTATGTCTGTTACATCTAGGTGTCAGCTGCCCCTTCCAGGTTAAATAGAAACTACACATCATTACAATGCTCAGCCAGCCTTGGCTATATATGTTTTTCTCACATATGCATTGTAACTACAAGGATGCATGAGATGCTCAGTAAATACCCCCCACTGTCAGATACACACACATATCCTGACTGACAAATACACACATGCAAATTGATACATACAAACATACTCAATTCAATATATGTATAACCAAAACTGAGACTTTTTAACTTTATTTTATTTATTTATTGAATCATATAGAATTATTTTTAATACATGTATGTTAATTAAAAAAATTTACAATGATTTTGGAGAACCTAAGTATTTTTATACTAGCATGTTCCTATACTAACTGCCATATCTGACAATAAAAGGTAATAAATCAGAAGCTGTATATATATATATATATATATATATATATATATATATATATATATATATATATATATATATATATTCTGAATTATTACCTTTTTTTTTCATTATAATAACATTTTGTGTTTTTGTTGTTTTAACTACTTATCCTCAAATAAAAAATATGACTTCAGATATAGTGAAGCTGAAAATAGCACTTATTTGAAATCTTAATGAATTGACTTTATGAAAATAAATAAAATGTAGTAATCTTTGCCAGAAATAAAAAAGAGCAAAATATATATTTTATTTACGGTCCAGTGACAAAAATGATGTGGTATACTAATCCAGGAATAATTATAAATAACAAGGTCATAACTTCTTTATGTGAATATACAAAAAAAAACATGTTTCATTAAGATAAAGAATCATAACAAGCAGCTAATACAATTTTTGATTTAAGGATATTATTATTAAATTTGTCTGTACAATTATTTATATCACTAGAAGAAGCGATATATTTGTAGATTTATAAACTGGATGTAAAAACTATAGTTTGTGAAAAATTGTTCTTATGTGAAATGTCTTTATATTGTTTGGAAGATCCTGTATTTTCTATTTATATCAACAAACAAATAAACAAACAGGCACCATATAAAAGCCTACAAACTTAATTATTTTATTTTTTAACTCTGCTTTTCCTTCTTTCTACACCCCATTTAATAAATGCCCCATTGCGTCTCCATATGCAGGGACATATGTATATATACTGTACTGGAGAGGGATATAGGCTCTATCTGAAAATGAATGTTGTTAACAATTACTTGTTTACTTCCAATTTGGGCAGATATATAAGATATATATCCATAGAAACTCTCTTTAGATATGGTCTAAGACTTAACTTTTATTAATATACATTAAAACATTCAATATTATAAAAATTAGGAGTAGGTCTAAAAATTGCGTCCTAATTTATTGAAGTTAAAGAACTGTATAGCCACCAAGGCCCTCATTCAATTGCAATTTGGCCAATTGAATAGGGCTCTAAATAAGCACATAATATATATTTTTTAAGAAGTTTTTAGTTAGTAAGCATCTATCCAAAAGCAAGGTTTTTGCTAACTAAAAACTTCTGTAAAAAAAATATGCTATGTGCTTATATAGAGCCCTATTCAATTGGCCAAATCGCAATTGAATGAGGCCCATAGTGAGCAATATTATTCTATGTATATATGCATAAATATATCCATGTGAAGATACATTACTGCCTATAGGATTGCTTGATACGCCTATCTATGTGGCTATCTATCTACAGACACACACTTTTGGTAGGGGCGGGGGCGGGAATCTGGAAGACAAGGTGGGAGTGATGAGAGGGCATTTATTTGAATTGACCTAGGGCAGTATAAACACTAAGCTTAGCTGTTATCTACTGAAAGGCGGATTTAAAAATAACTCTCTGGATAGCAACAAAACAGGTAAACAAGAGGTAATGCAAACGTGATTAAAATGTGGAATAAAAGAGAGAAGAGACAACTGGAGGTTGGGGAAGATATGTAAATAAACAATATACAGATAGAATCGAGTTTGAGGGTCATCGAGAGTAACCATGAAATGAGTGTGAGCGTATCACTGTCTCTTGTTGTTTTATACAGTACCAGATACATAAAGCAAAGGCTCCCAACATTGTTCATTTAACTCAGGGGTGTCCAAACTCGGTCCTGGAGGGCCGCACCCAGGCCTGGATTTGAAGATATCCTTTCTGTGCACAGGTGAGTCAATCAGGATGACTGAAGAAGTGATTGACTCACCTGTGCACAGCAGCGATATCATCAAATCCAGGCCTGTGTGTGGCCCTCCAGGACCGAGTTTGGACACCCCTGGTATAATTACTAGTATGGCTTGAATGCTTGTCACTCTAAATAAAATAATTAGCAGCCTTGTGATGCAGCCAACTGAATAGGGCTCTATATAAGCCCAGAGCATATATTGTTTTTACAGAAGTTTTTCGTTAGTGAACTTCTATCTAAAAGCAAAGTCTTCACTAACTAAAACTTCTGTAAATAAATATGCTCTGTGTTTTTATAGAGCCCTATTCAATTGGCCAAATCGCAATTTAATAAGGCTGATAGTGACTAGTGTGAGGAGTGTTAGACATATCCATGGCAAACTAGTTAATATTAAATCATTAAGAACACAGTTACCCTGATTAATGTTCCACGACAATCTGCTGGGTAAGTAATCATATGTATAATTGTCAGTGTTGGTGACGTTTATGATGTTGGTAACGCTTTTGCGTCCCTCGCTTTGCGACTGTGAGCCTTGCAAAGCAAGCAGTTGAAGCATGCAGGACTTAGGCTGCAATGAGCACCAAATGCGCTCATTGCAGGGCTTGCAATGAGCGCCACAGGCGCTCATCGAGAGGCTTGGTCGTTACCAGCACCCGATGGGGGTTGCAATGAGTGCGGAAGGTGCGCATTGCCGGGGTCGTGATGAGCGCCAGAGGCACTCATCGCGAGGCCCCCATGGCTCGCATCACCCCCCGTACCTGGTTCCTGCCAGTGGAGGGCTCGCGATGAGCGCCATAGGGAAAGGGGGAAAGGAGACACATGGGAGGGAGAGGGGGGAAAGGAGGTAGAGGAGAGAGAGAGGGGGGAAAGGTGACACAGGGTAGGGAAAGGGAGGGGAAGGAGACACAGGGGAGGGAGAGAGGGGGAAAGGAAGTACAGGTGAGGGAGATCGGAAAATTAGACACTAGGGAGAGACGGGGAAGAGACACCGGGTAGAGGGAGAGGAAACACAGGGGAGGGAGAGGTGGAGAAAACTTAATCCCGTCATTTTTGTCAGGCAATTTCCTAGTTAACATTTAATTCTTGGTGTTTGTAGCCAAGGCTTTTTTGTGGACTCTTCATGAATTATTTGCAGGGTGCTAATTTTTCCCTTTAGGGTGACCACAATTCCCTTTTACGTGTGAATCCCTAAGAGCAATCAATGCAAGTATTTATGTGTGTGTATATATGGTCAAAGCAAATTTGTCTGACTGCTCTGCAATGACCTGCCCATTTTAGGCGACTCTGCATGCTTTAGCTCACAGCTTCATTATGGTACATAAGTTCCTTCACCAAAACTAGGTAGCAATCCAGAAGGGGAACAAGATTTTGTAGTATATTATTATGGTATAAATGTATTATTCAATATTCCAGGTTCTGTTAATTGAATGAAATTAGAACATTTTGGGATTAGTATATGCTGGTGCCAAAACACTCTTGAATATCAGCTTTTATTATGGCATTGTGTCACTGTACATGTATTTAGTATGGAGAACACTTACTGAAAATAGAGCCACTTTTTGGTTTTAGCTATAATTATATTATAAAGATTTATTGATCCATTTGAATCCATTTACATAACCTTGTGCTCCGATCATAGCTGTATACAATGTATCACCCTCAGTCCTTGGTCAAGTCTAAATATTAACACACACCACTGTTACAGAAGGACATCATGTAAATGGACTGTATTTATAGGAAGATCACTAATACATTGTAAAATTATATAAAATCAGAGACTTATTTAGGCAATGGCAGAGCTAGAGAATTGAGGGCAAAAATGATTTTTGCCCCCCCCCCTCCCCCAAGGGGGTTTGTAAAAATTGTCTTGTTCTGGGCAACCCCGGTACCAATTTACTCAGTGCCCTTACCCAAGAGCGCTTCCCCTAACAGCTCCCCTCCTTAAGACCACTTCTCATAAAAGCTCCCCTCCTTAAGACCCTTCCCCAAATTGGCACCCCTTCCCTTATCTGCTGGCTGTGCAAAGCGCCAGTGCCTACAACAGGACTCATGCATGGCCAGGGTGAGGGGGCCCCTACATTACATGACACTATATAAATAGATATACTATCTCTAAATAACATCCAATCCCTCTCAGCATCCACCCCATACAGCACCCACCCCTCATAGCATCCATCCCTACACTACAGAAGAAAAAAATGAAATGTAAAAAATAATACTAACACAGCACTGGGCCCCCTGCCAGAGGAGGGCCCTGGTGCACTGCGCCACTTGCACCACTGGTAGCTCCGCCCCTGTATTTAGGATTTATGTTGCACTCCCCTCCAATTACTACTCCCCTTTTCAGTTGTAATGGAGAGTGGTTTACTAAGGGCAGCAATTGGAGATTTAAATGTTGGAGACCATCTGCAATCTCTGACATATCCCAATGTTTCCATAACTTGTTACAGTTTGTTACTAACAACAGAGATTTACTTTGTGTCCTTATTGTGCGTGTCCATTCATTTGTGATTGTTAGGCAACATTGGGATTGTTCAGTCGTCATTGACGAAATTGCAGAATTTTTTGTTGATTTCTGGGACTGACAACAAACTACATTCCTCATTTTTACAGTCTCCACTATATATATTACTTATACTTATGTTAAACCCTACTTACTGTAACTAATCTAGCAGGTGATACTGTGCTAACAGAAACTTGTATTTACTGATCTGATGGGATAGGTCTTTGGCTCGCTCAGATATATATATATACTGTATATACAGGAGGTTTCCAGGTTACAGACGTCCCAACTTACAAACAACCAAATGATCCTTACTTAAGAACAGGCTTCCCAAGGCTTTTTATATGAGTTTGTCTAAATGTTCTGTTCGTTTGGATTAAAAGAAAGAGTACAATAACTGTAACTTTTTACAGTACAGAGGTATTATTATTAATATTATTATTATTACAGTATTACACTGTATTATAGTTATCACATACGAGCCATTATACTATTATTATTATACAAATCCTACTAAAGACATTCTCAGGAAACAACTCACCTATAACCCGGGGACCACCTGTGTATATATATATATCACATATAATAGTTGTCAAACTACGAGTTTGTCGGTAACGCAATGTTAAATAATGCAGGCCTCGCACGGCGAGGCCTGCAACTTGCGAGCCTGCAATGAGCGCCCCTATGACTTAGGCTGCAATGAGCGGCGCTCATCGCGAGGCACGCATGTTGGACTTTAGAACAGATTGAAGACAGCCTCAAGATGTGCGCTGTAGGTGTTTATCGCGAGGCTCACAGTGCTTTGCTGCAATAAGCACCGAAGGCACTCATTGCAACTCTTGCAATAATGCCTTTTCAGGGTCCCTTTAAAGGTCCATGGCCAGTCAGAGATGTCATTTGCCCCGTTACGCTCCACCGATGGAGGATGGAAAGAGATTGAAGACGCCCATAGCCAAAGCCAGTAACACTTAACCAAAGCCAGTAACACTTAGCCAAAGCCTGTAACTCGAAAGACTGCCAAAAAACTAAAAATAATGTACAAAATAAATTAAAAACCTCACACACAACTCTGGGGGACAGCCAGGGAGCCTGTGAGTGAAGTTGCAAGGTAATTTGATCCCTAATTGCCTTTTTCCAGAGATAGAAATTTGGCTAAGCGAGGGAAAAAATGGCGGCCGTAAAAACTTAATTTTTTTCGAACAGGATCAAAATGAGGTCGAAGCCAGTAATACTTAGCTGAAGCCAGTAACACTTAACCCAAGCTAGTAGCACTTAACCAAAGCCAGAAACACTTAACCCAAGCCAGTAGTACTTAACCCAAGCCAGTACTGTATTTATAGGATGATCACTAATACATTGTCAAATGAGATAAAATCTGAGACTTATTTAGGCAGTTGCAGAGCTAGAGAATGGAGGGCTCTGGTGCAAAATAATTTTTGGGCCCCCCAAGAGGTTTGTAAAAATTGTTTTGTTCTGGGCAACCCAGATACCAATTTACTCAGTGACCCTACCCAAGAGCGCTTCTTATAACAGCTCCCCTCCTTAAGACCCCTTCCCATAACCGTTCCCCTCCTTAAGACCCTTCCCCAAATTGGCACCCCTTCCCTTATCTGCTGGCTGTGAAAATCTCCAGTGCCTACAACAGGACTCATGCAGGGCCAGGTTGGGGGCCCCCTACATTACACTACACTACAGAAATAGATAAACTATGTCTAAATAACATTCAATCCCTCTCAACATCTACCCCACACAGCACCCACCCCTCATAGCATCCATCCCTACACCACAGAAGAAAAAAATCAAATGCAAAAAAATTATAATTACACAGCACTGGGCCCCCCGCAAGAGGAGGGCCCTGGTGCACTGCACCAATTGCACCACTGGTAGCTCCGCCCCAGTATTTAGGATTTATGCTGCACTCCCCTCCAATTACTACTCCCCTTTTCAGTTGTAATAGAGAGTGGTTTACTAAGGGCAGCAATTGGAGATTTAAATGTTGGAGACCATCTGCAATCTCTGACATATCCCAATGTTGCCATAACTTGTTACAGTTTGTTACTAACAACAGAGATTTACTTTGTGTCCTAATTGTGCATGTCCATTCATTTGTGATTGTTAGGCAACATTGGGATTGTTCAGACGTCATTGTCAAAATTGCTGAATTTTGTGTTGATTTCTGGGACTGACAACAAACTACATTCCTCATTTTTACAGTCTCCACTATATATATTACTTATACTTATGTTAAACCCAACTTACTGTAACTAGTCTAGCAGGTGATACTGTGCTAACAGAAACTTGTATTTACTGATCTGATGGGATAGGTCTTTGGCTCGCTCAGATATATATATACTGTATATACAGGAGGTTTCCAGGTTACAGACGTCCCAACTTACAAATGACCGAATGATCCATACTTAATAACAGGCTTCCCAAGGCTTTTTATATGAGTTTGTCTAAATGTTCTGTTCATTTGGATTAAAAGAAAGAGTACAATAACTGTAACTTTTTACAGTACAGAGGTATTATTATTAATATTATTATTATTACAGTATTACACTGTATTATAGTTATCACATACGAGCCATTATACTATTATTATTATACAAATCCTACTAAAGACATTCTCAGGAAACAACTCACCTATAACCCGGGGACCACCTGTGTATATATATATATCACATATAATAGTTGTCAAACTACGAGTTTGTCGGTAACGCAATGTTAAATAATGCAGGCCTCGCACGGCGAGGCCTGCAACTTGCGGGCCTGCAATGAGCGCCCCTATGACTTAGGCTGCAATGAGCGGCGCTCATCGCGAGGCACGCATGTTGGACTTTAGAACAGATTGAAGACAGCCTCAAGATGTGCGCTGTAGGTGTTTATCGCGAGGCTCACAGTGCTTTGCTGCAATAAGCACCGAAGGCACTCATTGCAACTCTTGCAATAATGCCTTTTCAGGGTCCCTTTAAAGGTCCATGGCCAGTCAGAGATGTCATTTGCCCCGTTACGCTCCACCGATGGAGGATGGAAAGAGATTGAAGACGCCCATAGCCAAAGCCAGTAACACTTAACCAAAGCCAGTAACACTTAGCCAAAGCCTGTAACTCGAAAGACTGCCAAAAAACTAAAAATAATGTACAAAATAAATTAAAAACCTCACACACAACTCTGGGGGACAGCCAGGGAGCCTGTGAGTGAAGTTGCAAGGTAATTTGATCCCTAATTGCCTTTTTCCAGAGATAGAAATTTGGCTAAGCGAGGGAAAAAATGGCGGCCGTAAAAACTTAATTTTTTTCGAACAGGATCAAAATGAGGTCGAAGCCAGTAATACTTAGCTGAAGCCAGTAACACTTAACCCAAGCTAGTAGCACTTAACCAAAGCCAGAAACACTTAACCCAAGCCAGTAGTACTTAACCCAAGCCAGTACTGTATTTATAGGATGATCACTAATACATTGTCAAATGAGATAAAATCTGAGACTTATTTAGGCAGTTGCAGAGCTAGAGAATGGAGGGCTCTGGTGCAAAATAATTTTTGGGCCCCCCAAGAGGTTTGTAAAAATTGTTTTGTTCTGGGCAACCCAGGTACCAATTTACCCAGTGACCCTACCCAAGAGCGCTTCTTATAACAGCTCCCCTCCTTAAGACCCCTTCCCATAACCGTTCCCCTCCTTAAGACCCTTCCCCAAATTGGCACCCCTTCCCTTATCTGCTGGCTGTGAAAATCTCCAGTGCCTACAACAGGACTCATGCAGGGCCAGGTTGGGGGCCCCCTACATTACACTACACTACAGAAATAGATAAACTATGTCTAAATAACATTCAATCCCTCTCAACATCTACCCCACACAGCACCCACCCCTCATAGCATCCATCCCTACACCACAGAAGAAAAAAATCAAATGCAAAAAAATTATAATTACACAGCACTGGGCCCCCCGCAAGAGGAGGGCCCTGGTGCACTGCACCAATTGCACCACTGGTAGCTCCGCCCCAGTATTTAGGATTTATGTTGCACTCCCCTCCAATTACTACTCCCCTTTTCAGTTGCAATGGAGAGTGGTTTACTAAGGGCAGCAATTGGAGATTTAAATGTTGGAGACCATCTGCAATCTCTGACATATCCCAATGTTGCCATAACTTGTTACAGTTTGTTACTAACAACAGAGATTTACTTTGTGTCCTAATTGTGCGTGTCCATTCATTTGTGATTGTTAGGCAACATTGGGATTGTTCAGTCGTCATTGTCAAAATTGCAGAATTTTTTGTTGATTTCTGGGACTGACAACAAACTACATTCCTCATTTTTACAGTCTCCACTATATATATTACTTATACTTATGTTAAACCCAACTTACTGTAACTAGTCTAGCAGGTGATACTGTGCTAACAGAAACTTGTATTTACTGATCTGATGGGATAGGTCTTTGGCTCGCTCAGATATATATATATACTGTATATACAGGAGGTTTCCAGGTTACAGACATCCCAACATACAAATGACCGAATGATCCATACTTAAGAACAGGCTTCCCAAGGCTTTTTATATGAGTTTGTCTAAATGTTCTGTTCGTTTGGATTAAAAGAAAGAGTACAATAACTGTAACTTATTACAGTACAGGGGTGTTATTATTCATATTATTATTATTACAGTGTTACACTGTATTATAGTTATCACATACGAGCCATTATACTATTATTATTATACAAATCCTACTAAAGACATTCTCAGGAAACAACTCACCTATAACCCGAGGACCACCTGTATATATATATATATCACATATAATAGTTGTCAAACTACGAGTTTGTCGGTAATGCAATGTTAAATAATGCAGGCCTCGCACAGCTAAGCCCGCAAGTGCGGGCCTGCAATGAGCGCCTGAAGGACTTAGGCTGCAATGAGCGGCACTCATCGCGAGCCACTCACGTAGGACTTTAAAACAGATTGAAGACAGCCTCAAGATGTGCGCTGTCATTTGCCCGATTATGCTCCACCAATGGAGGATGGAAAGAGATTGAAGATGCCTATAGCCGAAGCCAGAAACACTTAACCAAAGCCGGTAACACTTAACCTAAGCCAGTAACACTTAACCTAAGCCAGTAACACTTAACCAAAGCCAGTAACACTTAGTCGAACAACGCCAGGCACGCAGGACTTCGCAATGAGAGCCAATGGCTCTCAGCGCGTCATGGCAGGTTGCACGACAAATGAAATGAGTGCTCATTGCAGGGCTCGCAATGACCGCTGAAGGTGCTCAGAGGGGGCAGAGCCTCGCATTGTGTGTCAAACAGCATAGCCAGCCTTAACATTTTCTTGTCGTCATTTTTGACGGACAGGTCGCTAGTATCTATATATATACAGTATATATCACATATATAGTTGTGAGCATGCGAGTTGTTGCTAACGCTTACGACCTCGCAAAAATCGGCCGCAACACGCGCACATCAAACAATGAAAAATACAACAAATACACACAACAAATACATAAAAAGCTTACTTACAGGAAGAGGGAGCATCCAGGATCTCGAAAACTAAAGTTACACCTCAATTTAAGTCAAATTTTAGACACTAAAAGATTCTCTAAGCGAGAGAAAAAAATGGCCGCCAAAGAAAACGAGGCTACAGCAGTCTGAAGACGCAAAACACCACCAAACACCTATGTATTTGCCGAAAAACACCTACGAGATTAGAAAACAAGAACGCAACCCGCGCAATCCCAAAAACATTACAAACACAACAAATACAAACAACAAACACATAAAAAGGTTACTCACAGCAAGGGGGGGCACCCAGGACCTCTGCAAGTGAAGTTACACCTCAATTTAACCACAAATTTCGGAGTTTAGAGACCCGAAAATCACCTAAGCGAGAGAAAAAATGGCCGCCGACCAAACGTAAACGAGGCTAAAGGTCCCTAAACACGCAAAACACTACCATAAACACGCAAAACACCACCAAACAGCTACGGATATTCCGAAAAACTCGCACGACATAGAAAACGAACGACGCTACATCAGCCACATTATATACACCAAACACCCTTAGCTCACTTACAATTTCATTGCCGTCATTTTTTGACGGGCAATTTGCTAGTATATTACATATATTACAGAGTATGTATAAAGTATCTATAAGGAGGCCTAGGCAGCACATTTTCAGGTGGCATCAGGTTGCCTGAATTGCTGGTGTAATATGCACCTAACCATGTAATATGCACATAATATGTAATATGCATAGTGTATTTTGTACCTCGTACGTTCCTGGGTAAAAGTCGTATGTGCCTGGTGGTGTTTTGCATGTTTAGGGTTTGTGTAGGGTTTTTTTGGCGCCCATTTTTTCTCTTGCTTCAGTGATTTTCCAGTGGCGAAACTCTGGAAATTCAACTTAAATTTGCGTGCAACCTCACTTCTAGACATCCTGGCTCCCCCCCGTGCTGTGTGTGATGTTTTTTGGGGTTTTTTTGTATTTGTATTTGTAGTGTTTTTTGTGTTTTTGGATGTCCTTGGTTTGGCTGTTAAGTTAGTATTTTTTAAGGGTCTCCTGCAGCAGAGTGAGCGCCTTCGGCACTCCCTGCCTATGTCACACGGGGTCGTAGGGATGAGCGCCTATGGCGCTCATCGGCACTAGCGCAATGCGTGCCTTCGGTGCTCCTTGCCTGGCCGCAACCACGGCCCTCGCTTCAAGCCCGCAATTTTAACGTTGCATTACCAACAATTATTATATGTGATAATTATCTGACCTTCCCATAAATAAAAAGACTCCCTTACTACAGGTTGCAGAGCAACCCAACCTTGTTGTGGGACCCAGTGATTTGCGTCTGCTGCACCAGCAGTAGCTCCGTCACTGGCTGGGTGTATTTACAAAACAGAATATGAGAGGCAGGTGGCAGACAGAATGAATTGAAAGGATCAGTTATGCAGATGTCCTTATTTTGGGTGAGTTAGTTCCATCTGGTGGTCATTTGATGGAGCATATAGGTGAGACACGATAGGGAGCTATTATGAGATGTACACAGCATACAAATACTGATCAATGCTTGTAATGTTTAGAATGAGTAAATAGATTTTTTTTTATGGTAGAATCTAAAAGTAAAATGTAACATGTGCATTTCATACATGTAGCCTCCTACATTTCAGTCCCTTCATCCTATTTTAACTGAACCAACACTTGCAGTTCCTGGAGTGCATCGTGCACCTTCATCTTGTCATTAAACGGACTCTGTTGCAATGATGGAAACCGGTGAGGTTTTTTTTTTATTTTCACAAAAGATCAATATAATACATTTTAAGAAATGTGGTTAATTATTATTTAATACATTCTTAAAAATGTTTGCTTTTTTATAGTTTAGTTCTTCAAAAGGGACTATTTTATATTTTGACTAAAGCAGCCCTTATAAAGTTATGAAAGCTGGACCAATGTCGTTGCCATTTAAAGGCCCCACAGAATCGATGTGCAAGGGGGTGCAATGTCTCAGCACATTAACCATTTTAGTATAGCCTGGCTTTTTAGATTTAGCATAGGAGCCCCCAAAAATCTGGGGGGATAATTCAACTCTACTCCCAGGACAGGAAGCAGGGGCTGCAAACTTTTTTTTTTATTTCTTTGATTAAATTCTCAATGCCCCTGGCCCCCCCCCCCCCCCGATATAATTAAAAATTATACATATATATACTAGCGAATTGCCCATCAAAAATGACGGGGCAATAAAATTGTAAGGCAGGTAATGCTGTTTGCCACAGACAGTAAGTGTTTTGGTCGTGTGAGATCCTTCGGCGCTCATTGCGAGCCTCTTGGTTGATGTATTTTTTGTTATCAGATGCGATTTTTTAAGGTCCGCGCTCATCTCCTTTTGGCGCTCATTGCGAGGCTCTCCCCTGGTGTGCTTTGTGTCCTATGAGCACTGTTGGCGCTCCTTGTGAGGCGTGCGGTGAAGGCTTTTGTTGTTTATTGCGATACTGTGGTGTTTGTTTTTTTCCTGTATATGTATTTTTTCCTGATAATTAATTAATTAATGAAAACATAAATGAATATACTTTACCTATGTATAATTAATATATGCAGCAAGCAATATGCCGAAGAGCTAACAATCTGTTCCTGCAGCATACACTGTAGGTTTGCACTGTTGTGGAGCTGAGGTGTAAGTGTCAGCAATGTGTGCAGTGTGTAGTGTAAATAGGGTGCGTGCGCGAGGGGAAGCCGTTAGTGTAGCTGGGTACTTCTGCATTGTGTAAATTAGTGTTGTAAAATGGCGTCGGTTGTGTATGTGTTATGCGGGTGTGGATGATTTAGCGTCCTATTTTGTACCTTGTACGGGTTTGTGAAAAAGGCGTATGTGCCTGGCGGTGTTTTCCTGGTTTAGGGGTCGTGTAGCCTCGTTTTCGTTTATTTCGGCGGCCATTTTTTCTGTTGCTTAGGAGATTTTCGAGTGGCTAAACTCTGTAAATTGGACTTAAATTTGCGTGCAACCTGACTCCCAGACGTCCTGGCTGTCCCCCCTTGCTGTGTGTAATGTTTTTTTATTTGTGTTTGTATTTTGTGTTTTTTTTATGTTTTTTGCTGTGCACGGTTCGGTTGTTAAGTTCGTATTTTTGCGACCTCGTAATTGTGCATTTTTGTATCTCGTATGTTCTTGGCAAAAGTCGTACGTGCCTGGCTGTTATTTTTGAGTTTTGGGTCGTGTAGCCTCGTTTTAATTTTTTCTGCCGCCATTTTTTTTTTCCGCTTAGCTGATTTTCAAGTTCCAAAACTCCTTAAATTAGACTTTAATTGGGGGCAACCTCACTGGCAGGTGTTGTGGCTGTCCCCCCCATGCTGTGTGTGTGTTTTTTTTTTATTTTTTTGTTTTGTTTTTTTAAGTGTTTTTCTTGTTTGTGGATGTCCGCGTTACGGCCGTTAATTTCAAATTTTTTCGAGTTGGTAATTTTTCTTTTTTAAGTCCCGTGACTCGTATTTTTTTGTGCAAGTCTGTATTCAGCTCATTGCACCTACCGCAAATGCGGCCCCTTGGTTTGCGAGCTCACAAAGGACATATATATATATATATATATATATATATATATATATATATATAAACGCAGTTTTATATATATATAATGCAGGTCTAATGTACGTCTTAGGATATATATGTATACATATTTTGTTTAAATTCTCCACGCCCTATATATATATATAAATATAGATTTTATACTGTAATATAAATAAATAAATATATATATATATACCGTATATACTCGAGGATAAGCCGAGTTTTTCAGCCCTTTTTTTAAGGCAAAAAAGGGCCCCCTCGGCTTTTACTCGAGTCACTCTCCCCCCCCCCGTGTCTCTTTAACCCCCCCCCGTGTCTCTCTAACTCCCCCCGTGTGTCTCTCTAACCCCCTGTGTCTCTTTCCAACCCCCCTCCACTACCTAAACCCCTCTAAATACCTCCCCCCTCTCCCCTCACTTACCTGCTTGTGCTCCGGCCTCCGCTCCTTGACTCGGCGCCGGTATATGCTAATGACGCGGCGCGCATGTGACGTCACATGCGCGCTGGGTCAAGGAGCGGAGGCCGGAGCACAAGCAGGTAAGTGAGGGGAGAGGGGGGAGGTATTTAGGGGGGTTTAGGTGGAGGAGGGGGGTTGAGGGGGGAGGTTGAGGGGGGTTGAGGTTGAGGAGGGGGGTTGGGGTTAAGGTTGAGGAGGGGGGTTGAGGGGGGTTGGGGTTGAGGAGGGAGGTTGAGGATGGGGGGTTGAGGATGAGAATGGGGGGGTTGACGAGGGGGTTGAGGATGGGGGGGTTGAGGAGGAAGGTTGAGGAGGGAGTTGAGGATGGGGGGGTTGAGGAGGGGGTTGAGGATGAAGAGGGAGGTTGAGGAGGGGGTTGAGGATGAGGAGGGAGGTTGAGGAGAGAGGATGAGGATGGGGGGTTGAGAATGGAGGTTGAGGAGGGTGGGTTGAGGAGGGGGGGTTTGGGGTTGAGGGTGGATTGAGGTTTAGCATATACCGGGTGCCGGCACCCGATATATGCTAATGACGCGGCGAGCATGTGACGTCACATGCGCGCCGCGTCAAGGAGTGGAGGCCGGAGCACAAGCAGGTAAGTGAGGGGAGAGGGGGGAGGTATTTAGGGGGGTTTAGGTGGAGGAGGGGGGTTGAGGGGGGTTTAGGTTGAGGAGGGGGGTTGAGGAGGGGGGTTGGGGTTGAGGGGGATTGAGGGGGGACGTTGAGGGGGGTTGAGGTTGAGGAGGTGGGTTGGGGTTGAGGTTGAGGAGGGGGGTTGAGGTTGAGGAGGGAGGTTGAGGATGAGGATGGGGGGTTGAGGAGGGTGTTGAGGTTGGGGGGGTTGAGGAGAAAGGTTGAGGATGGGGGGGTTGAGGAGGGAGGTTGAGGAGGGGGTTGAGGAGGGGGTTGAGGATGAGGAGGGAGGTTAAGGATGGGGGGGTTAAGGATGAGGAGGGAGGTTGAGGATGGGGGGTTGAGGAGGGGGTTGAGGATGGGGGCGTTGAGGAGGAAGGTTGAGGATGGGGGGGGCTGAGGAGGGAGGTTGAGGATGAGGAGGGAGGTTGAGGATGAGGAGGAGGGGTTGAGGAGGAGGTTGAGGAGAGAGGATGAGGATGGGGGGGTTGAGGAGGGTGGGTTGAGGGGGGGGGTTGGGGTTGAGGGGGGTTTGAGGTTGAGGAGGGTTGAGGTTGAGGAGGGTTGAGGCTGAGGAGGGGGTTGAGGAGGGGGTTGAGGAGGGGGTTGAGGATGAGGATGGGGGGTTGAGGAGGGGGTTGAGGATGGGGGGTTGAGGAGGGAGGTTGAGGAAGGGGTTGAGGAGGGAGGTTGAGGATGAGGAGGAGGGGTTGAGGAGGGGGATAGAGGATGGGGGGTTGAGGAGAGAGGATGAGGATGGGGGGGGTTCAGGAAGGGGGTTGAGGATTGGTGGTTAAGGAGAGAGGATGAGGATGGGGGGGTTGAGGAGGAGGATTGAGGATGGGGGGGTTGAGGAGGGGGGTTGAGGAAGGGGTTGAGGAGGGAGGTTGAGGATGAGGAGGAGGGGTTGAGGAGGGGGGTTGAGGTTGAGGAGGGGGGTTGAGGATGGGGGGTTGAGGAGAGAGGATGAGGAGGGGGGATTGAGGATGGGGTTTGAGGATGGGGGAGTTGAGGATGAGGAGGGAGGTTGAGGAGGGGGTTGAGAAAGAGGAGGGAGGTTGAGGATGAGGAGAGAGGATTATTAGAGAGGGTGAGGAGGGAGGTTGAGGAGGGAGGAAGAGGAGAGAGGATGAGGAGGGAGGTTGAGGATGAGGAGGGAGGTTTAGGAGTGTGATAAGGGAGGGGGGAAGAGACACAGGTAAGGGAGAGGTTGGAAGAGACACAGGGAAGGGAGAGGGGAGAAGAGACACAGGGAAGAGGGAGGGGAGAAGAGACACGGAGAGAGAGGGGGACACAGAGGGCACAAGAGGGACACAGGGGGCAGCACATATCCCACCCTCGGCTTATACTCGAGTCACTCATTTTACCCAGTGTTTTGTGGTAAAATGGGTGCATCAGCTTATACTCGGGTCGGCTTATACTCAAGTATATACGGTATATACGCAAGCATACATATATATATATGAATGTATAAAAAACATATTTCCTGCTCAGAATGAGCATGGCTCCTTTTAAGCATATACAGCTTTGAGCAAAAGCACAGGATAGATTATACACAAGCCAGGAAACCTAACTGTAGACAGCTGTTTCAAAGGTCACTGCCTCTCATCAGTGTGGGGTTGTTTCCTAGCTTGTGTAGTAAATTTTGTGAGGAGGTAGTATACCGCAATAATCATTTAATCATTTAATTTACGGTGGGCAAAAGAGCGATAGAATCCTCCACCGTACAGTAGTACAGTATGTAAATAGTATTTAGGATTTGTGTTCACATTTCAATGCCTAAAGTAAGTTAAAAAACGTATTTCCTGCTCATAATTATGAGATACTAGCGAATTGCCCGTCAAAAAATGACGGCAATGAAATTGTAAGGTAGCTAAATTAGTAAATGAATATATTGTACCTATTTTGAAGCATTGTGATGAAGAGCTGGCAATCTGTGTTGATGCTGCTGCAGCATTAGTGGTGTGGAGCTGCTGTATAAGCATGCTGAATGTGTGCAGTGTAACACTGTGCGTGCGCGAGACCAAACCGTTAGCGTAGTCGTGTACTTCCGCATTGGTGTAAAATGGCGAGTAATGTGTGGTATAGGTCTGTATCGGAATATCCGTAGGTGTTTTGTGGTGTTTTGCGAGTTTCTTGTGGTGTTTTGCGAGTTTAGAGTGCTGTAGCCTCGTTTTCGTTTTGTTCGGCGGCCATTTTTTCTCTCGCTTCGTTTTTTTTTTAGTCTCTAAACTGTTTTATTTCGAGTAAAATCGAGGTGTAAGTTGCATTTTTGAGGTCCTGGGTGCTCCCTCTTGGTGTAGGTAAGTTTTTTATGTATGTGCTGTGTGTATGTATTGTGTTTTAAATGTTTGTATGTCGGCGTGTTGCGTCCGATGTTTGCGAGGTCGTAATGTGTGGTAACGTGTTTCGTACGTTGTTTGCGTGCCTCGTAAAATTTAGCGAGTGTCGTAATTTGTGTGTCGTGTTTTTTGAGTAGCGACGTGAATTTTGCGAGGGTTTGAGGCCCTTGCCCAGTGACCTCGCCAGCAACTGAGTCCCTCGCTTCGCGAGGGGCCTCAGTTGCTGGCATGGAGCGCCTTCGGCGCTCCATGCCAGCAACTGAGGCCCTTGCCCAGTGACCTCGCTACGCGAGCCCGCAAGCGTGAGCAACGACTCGTACGCTCACAACTATATATGTGACTAGCGAATCGCCAGTCAAAAAAATTTCATAAAATTGTAAGCCAGGGAATGCTGTTTGCCACACAATGTAATGCTTTTGGTCCTCTGAGTACCTTCAGCGGTCCATCTGAGCCTCTCCCATGCTCTTTTTTTGTAATATATATATTTTGTTTAATAATAATTAATTAATTAAATAATACATTTATATACTTCTCTTTCTAATTAATATATCCAGCAATCAATATGCTGAAGAGCTAAGAATTGCTGTTGTTTTTCCTGCAGCATACAATGTACATTTGGACTGTTGCTGAGGTGTAAGTGTCAGCAATGTGACAAATGGGCAGTGTAAATATGCTGCGTGCGCGAGGGCAAACCGTTTGTTTAGTCGGGTAAAGCGTCATTTTAGAATGGTAATGTTATTAGTTGCAAGTTAGTATTGTAAAATGGCTGCGATTGTGTATGTGTTACGCGGGTCTGTAGCATTTTCTGTGTTTCCTAATACTGTATTTTGTACCTTGTATGTTCCTGGATAAAAGTCTTATGTGCCTGGCGGTGTTTTGCGTGGTTAGGAGTCGTGTAGCCTTGTTTTCGCTTTTTTTCGTTCACCATTTTTTTTGTTGCTAAGACGATTTTTCAAGTGCCGAAACTCGCCAAATTGTGTTTAAATTCTCGTGCAACCTCACTCCCAGACGTCCTGGCTGTCCCCCTGTGCTGTGTGTGATGTTTTTTTTTTTTTTTCAACCTCATTTTTTATTTTTTCTAAGTGTTGCGGGTCGTATTTTTTTTTCTAAGTCCCGCTTTCCTATTTGCTAAATGTTATGGGACGTAATTTTTCCACTCCACTGCAACAACACGCAATGCTCACAACTATATATGTGATACAGTTATTGCACTGCATTCTGAGAACCTGGACAGGAACATGCAAATGTGCCTACAAAGGTTTCATTCTTTAATCCAATACCATTTCAAAACATGGCTCCTCTTAAGCATACGCTTAAAGCTGTATTTCTCAGAATTCTGAGCAGGAAATATGTTTTTTTTTTAACCTATTTCAGACATTTAAATGTGAACACACATATACTATTTATTCTCAGCCTTTTGGTAGTACCTCCTCTGAACGGGGGTTGAGGATGAGGAGGGAGGTTAAGGATGGGGGGGTTGAGGATGGGGGGGTTGAGGAGGGAGGTTGAGGATGGGGGGTTGAGGAGGGGGTTGAGGATGGGGGGGTTGAGGAGGAAGGTTGAGGATGGGGGGGCTGAGGAGGGAGATTGAGGATGAGGAGGGAGGTTGCGATGAGGAGGAGGGGTTGAGGAGGGGGGTTGAGAAGAGAGGATGAGGATGGGGGGTTGAGGAGGGAGGTTGAGGAGGGTGGGTTGAGGAGGGGGGTTGGGGTTGAGGGGGGGTTGAGGTTGAGGAGGGTTGAGGTTGAGGAGGGTTGAGGCTGAGGAGGGGGTTGAGTTGGGGGTTGAGGATGAGGATGGGGGGTTGAGGAGGGGGTTGAGGATGGGGGTTTGATGAGGGAGGTTGAGGAAGGGGTTGAGGAGGGAGGTTGAGGATGAGGAGGAGGGGTTGAGGAGGGGGGTAGAGGATGAGGAGGGAGGTTGCGGATGAGGAGGAGGGGTTGAGGAGGGGGGTTGAGGAGAGAGGATGAGGATGGGGGGGTTGAGGAGGGAGGTTGAGGAGGGTGGGTTGAGGAGGGGGGTTGGGGTTGAGGAGGGGTTGAGGTTGAGGAGGGTTGAGGTTGAGGAGGGTTGAGGCTGAGGAGGGGGTTGAGGAGGGGGTTGAGGATGAGGATGGGGGGTTGAGGAGGGGGTTGAGGATGGGGGTTTGAGGAGGGAGGTTGAGGAAGGGGTTGAGGAGGGAGGTTGAGGATGAGGGGTTGAGGAGGGGGGTAGAGGATGGGGGGTTGAGGAGAGAGGATGAGGATGGGGGGGTTCAGGAAGGGGGTTGAGGATTGGGGGTTGAGGAGAGAGGATAAGGATGGGGGGGTTGAGGAGGAGGATTGAGGATGGGGGGGTTGAGGAGGGGGGTTGAGGAAGGGGTTGAGGAGGGATGTTGAGGATGAGGAGGAGGGGTTGAAGAGGGGGGTTGAGGAGGGGGGTTGAGGATGGGGGGTGGAGGAGAGAAGATGAGGATGGGGGGTTGAGTAGGGGGATTGAGGATGGGGGGTTGAGGAGAGAGGATGAGGATGGGGGATTGAGGATGGGGTTTGAGGATGGGGGAGTTGAGGATGAGGAGGGAGGTTGAGGAGGGGGTTGAGGAAGAGGAGGTAGGTTGAGGATGAGGAGAGAGGATTATTAGGGAGGGTGAGGAGGGAGGTTGAGGAGGGAGGATGAGGAGGGAGGATGAGGAGGGAGGTTGAGGATGAGGAGGGAGGTTGAGGAGTGTGATAAGGGAGGGGGGAAGAGACCCAGGGAAGGGAGAGGTTGGAAGAGACACAGGGAAGGGAGAGGGGAGAAGAGACACAGGGAAGAGAGAGGGGAGAAGAGACACGGAGAGAGAGGGGGACACAGAGGGCACAAGAGGGACACAGGGGGCAGCACATATCCTACCCTCGGCTTATACTCGAGTCACTCATTTTACCCAGTGTTTTGTGGTAAAATGGGTGCCTCAGCTTATACTCGAGTCAGCTTATACTCAAGTATATACGGTATATACGCAAGCATACATATATATATATGAATGTATAAAAAACATATTTCCTGCTCAGAATGAGCATGGCTCCTTTTAAGCATATACAGCTTTGAGCAAAAGCACAGGATAGATTATACACAAGCCAGGAAACCTAACTGTAGACAGCTGTTTCAAAGGTCACTGCCTCTCATCAGTGTGGGGTTGTTTCCTAGCTTGTGTAGTAAATTTTGTGAGGAGGTAGTATACCGCAATAATCATTTAATCATTTAATTTACGGTGGGCAAAAGAGCGATAGAATCCTCCACCGTACAGTAGTACAGTATGTAAATAGTATTTAGGATTTGTGTTCACATTTCAATGCCTAAAGTAAGTTAAAAAATGTATTTCCTGCTCATAATTATGAGATACTAGCGAATTGCCCGTCAAAAAAATTTCATAAAATTGTAAGCCAGGGAATGCTGTTTGCCACACAATGTAATGCTTTTGGTCCTCTGAGTACCTTCAGCGGTCCATCTGAGCCTCTCCCATGCTCTTTTTTTGTAATATATATATTTTGTTTAATAATAATTAATTAATTAAATAATACATTTATATACTTCTCTTTCTAATTAATATATCCAGCAATCAATATGCTGAAGAGCTAAGAATTGCTGTTGTTTTTCCTGCAGCATACAATGTACATTTGGACTGTTGCTGAGGTGTAAGTGTCAGCAATGTGACAAATGGGCAGTGTAAAGATGCTGCGTGCGCGTGGGCAAGCCGTTTGTTTAGTCGGGTAAAGCGTCATTTTAGAATGGTAATGTTATTAGTTGCAAGTTAGTATTGTAAAATGGCTGCGATTGTGTATGTGTTACGCGGGTCTGGAGCATTTTCTGTGTTTCCTAATACTGTATTTTGTACCTCGTATGTTCCTGGATAAAAGTCTTATGTGCCTGGCGGTGTTTTGCGTGGTTAGGGGTCGTGTAGCCTTGTTTTCGTTTTTTTTCGTTCGCCATTTTTTTTGTTGCCAAGACGATTTTCAAGTGCCGAAACTCGCCAAATTGTGTTTAAATTCTCGTGCAACCTCACTCCCAGACGTCCTGGCTGTCCCCCTGTGCTGTGTGTGATGTTTGTTTTTTTTTCAACCTCATTTTTTATTTTTTCTAAGTGTTGCGGGTCGTATTTTTTTTTCTAAGTCCCGCTTTCCTATTTGCTAAATGTTATGGGACGTAATTTTTCCACTCCACTGCAACAACACGCAATGCTCACAACTATATATGTGATAAAGTTATTGCACTGCATTCTGAGAACCTGGACAGGAACATGCAAATGTGCCTACAAAGGTTTCATTCTTTAATCCAATACCATTTCAAAACATGGCTCCTTTTAAGCATACGCTTAAAGCTGTATTTCTCAGAATTCTGAGCAGGAAATATGTTTTTTTTTAACCTATTTCAGACATTTAAATGTGAACACACATATACTATTTATTCTCAGCTTTTTGGTAGTACCTCCTCTGAAGGGGCAGGAGGTAGGTAGCTCTGAAGCTTATCAAGTAGAAGGGGGGTAACCTTGGTCTAGGCTGGAGGCGAGTAATTCTGAATGCTCAGGGCTTAGGGCGAGGAATCTGCAGCACTCCCCTCAGAATGATCAGACGTTCTTTAGCATTTTGGGCCCCCCTGGTCGGGATCTTTGAGTTTGTTGGGGTCCCTTATTTTTGATTTATTGCGCACCCCAGTACCCAGTTAAGAGCTGTTCCTCCAGCCTAACATTAAGTCAGACGGGGTAGGTGACAGATGCCCCATCTGGCCACATTTTATTTTGGAAACTCGATTTTTAGCACTTGATGGAAAGAAGTTGGTGGACCTTTCCAAAGAAAGGACTGATGAACTTATAACCAGAAAGGGTTTTGTTGTACCCCTGAGAATAGTAAAACATATACCATAATATGGCTACTGTACACAACCAGCCACCCACACCCTCTTCCCATTAGGTACATATAACAAGAATCAAGTATAATTTAAAAACAGTTTACTGAAAATACACATTAATATATATTATTATTAATATTATTAACCTTTATTTATAAAGAGCTTGAGACTTAACTTGATGATACCAGCAATCTGAAGGTCCCTGCTCCTGAAAGCTTACATTGTAAAGAACATGTTCAACATGTCAAAAGGACGGATGGAGATACATAATTAGTTAGTCAAACGGGCTTAAGAAAGTGGATACCTGAGCCAGCAGGTCAGTTGAGTGGTCTTAAATATTTAGGCTAACACTGACAGCCTTTTATTAAAAGGTAGATTTGAAATGGACACTTAAAGCTCTGAAATCTAGGGGTAGGTTTGATAGAGCAACACAGAGAGCTCTATAAAGTAGAAGTAGCACAAGGGAGTTCCTGCAGCCAGCAGGTAGTTAGAGAAGTGGAATGAAGTGAGTCTTGAACAGAACTATAGGGGTATTTGGGCTATTTGGAGACTATCAGAGATATGGAAAGTACAAAGTTTTTGTATGAGCTTGTATTGTAGAATCAAGATTTTGAATTTATTTAGGATGTACGGAGACAGTGTTGGGATTGAGAGGGAGGTGCAGTGAAGTCGGAATGGTGATTAAGTTGGATAAATCTTGAGTAGGTATTTATGAGGGATCAAAGTGGGGATAGACAGTTGATGGTATGCCAAGAAGGTATGATTTAAACAAAATGTAATGTTTGTGTCTTATCTCAAAACTCTTCTCCCTCTTCTCCCTCATCCTCTACACTGTCGGAACCCACCTCTTCATAATCTTTCTCCAGGGCAGCCATGTCCTCACGGGCCTCAGAGAACTCTCCTTCCTCCATACCCTCCCCCACATACCAGTGCACAAAGGCACGCTTGGCATACATCAGGTCAAACTTGTGGTCCAGGCGAGCCCAAGCCTCTGCAATGGCTGTGGTGTTACTCAACATGCACACAGCACGCTGGACCTTGGCCAGGTCTCCACCAGGAACCACAGTGGGAGGTTGGTAGTTGATGCCAACCTTGAACCCAGTTTGGCACCAGTCTACAAATTGGATGGTGCGCTTGGACTTGATGGAGGTAATTGCAAAATTGACATCTTTGGGTACCACATCACCACGATACAGAAGACAGCAAGCCATGTATTTTCCATGACGTGGGTCACATTTCACCATTTGGTTGGCTGGCTCAAAGCAGGCTTTGGTGATCTCCGCCACAGATAGATGCTCATGAAAAGCTTTCTCTGCAGAAATTACAGGAGCGTAGGTGGCCAGAGGGAAGTGGATACGGGGATAGGGAACCAAGTTGGTCTGGAACTCTGTAAGATCTACATTCAGAGCTCCATCAAATCTGAGAGAAACTGTGATAGAGGACACAATCTGGCCAACCAGACGGTTTAAGTTAATGTATGTTGGGCGATCAACATGCAGGTTTCTGCGGCAGATGTCATAAATGGCCTCATTGTCCACCATGAAGGCACAGTCAGAGTGCTCCAGAGTGGTGTGGGTGGTGAGGATGGAGTTGTAGGGTTCAACCACAGCTGTGGAGATCTGAGGAGCTGGATAGATGGAGAATTGCAACTTAGACTTCTTGCCATAGTCAACAGAGAGACGTTCCATCAGCAGAGAGGTGAATCCTGAGCCAGTGCCACCTCCGAAACTGTGGAAGATGAGGAAGCCCTGGAGTCCTGTGCACTGATCAGCCTGGGAGAGATTATAGACAACGGGATGTAAGACAGATATACAAATCAGAAAAATAACGTTGCAGGTACTGAACTGAAATAAGTATTTCTAGTGAGAACATCTAAATATCCAAGTAATGCCCAAAAGATATATCTTTATTTACCAGCAGGTCACTTAAGTCCTAAACAGCAGATGCCACACTCACAGCAGTGCTCCATGTTCAAATATCACTGTTTAGTGAGAGTACCATTCAAATTAGATGCAGAGCTCTCGTGTGGGAGAGTAGAATGAGACATAAAAAATAAATGATAGGAATGCATATGTTATTATAGTATATTTGAGTCTGACAGACTGGTAGGCCTTCTTAAGATGTCACTAAAAGCAAGACACCCTTGTTTTAAAGTGTTTGATGTCTTTACTTGCTGAAATCAACAATTATATTTATTTAAATATAATAACATTTACTTGACTGGTTACTAAGACCTATACAGCATGGTATAATAAATCCATGGGTTCAAGTTTTTTTTTTTGTTTTGTTTTTTTGCACCTGTTTGGTTCTGCCCTCTGTAGCTCTTGCAGGTCAGGAATACACAAACTGTGAAGTTCCGTGTTTCAAAGTAGCCTGTCAGTGACCTCTCTCAAGCATCATGTTGCAGAATGTTCACACTGATTGGTTACTATGAGACACTGCACATTTAAAAGTACACTGTCTTCATGAGCTGCAGAGGAGAGAAAATAATTATGAACTATTTGTAAGATTTTAGACAGAAAAATCAGCACTTCTTTATAAAATAATGTACTCTAAACTAAATAGATACATGCTAATAAATACCGTTTCTATTGAAATCTAGAAACCTTCCATGTCCCTTCTTAATGTATTTGAAGGTGTCTTTTTCTCATCCCTCTTCTTTCCATGCACCATTCCATTTGCCATCCTCTGAATTGTTTCTTATTTATTAATATCCTTTTATAGTCTCCAGAACTGACCATAGTATACTAGGTGAGAATAGTCTAAGGATATATACAATGGAAGTGGTGCCTTTTGTTATCTGCTGCTATGTTCGCTTTCCATACTACCAAGTATCTCACTGGCTTTTTCAGTAGTCTGTTCAGTGTCAAATGCTGTAGCCACATCTAAGTCACAAATTAATCAGTCACTTTACTTATGTAATAAAAAAGTCAACTGGATTCATCTTCCTTCATTAAATCCATGCTGTCTTGGATCTTCTAATTCATTTGATTTTCGGTATTCAACAAATCTTTCTTTCAAAAGTATTTACATTATTATGTACACTGGGGATGTGGCTTTGGTTAGGAGGGTCTTAGGGAGAAGGGAGTTGCTTTAGGAAGGGGGCTTTGAAGAAAATTAACAGTGGTCAGTGGCTGGAAGGGGGGTTTTGAAGGGGAGGGAGCTTCTTTGGGCATGGATTTTGGGGGGTATTAACAAAGAGAAAGGTCAGTTACTGGGGGATCTTGGGGGGCGGAGCTGTTTTTGGTAGGGGAGAAGATGGGGCTGTGTGAGCCCTGACATGTTTGTTTTTCTCTGGGTTCCTCCATTCACTAGCTCCACTCCTGTCACTAATGACTGATGAATAAGTCACATAGGCCAGTCCCTGCCAGTCCTCATGAGGAAAAAAGGATAAAGAAAACACTTTAAATATACTGCTACCATTAGGCGTAGCTGTAAATACATTATTGATTAGCCTATTTGAAACTAAAAGGGCCACCACTTGTGCTCTGGGCCATTAGATAAAGGCAGTGGTGGAGCTAGTGCATGGAGGGCCCAGATGCAAAAAAAAAAGTGCTGCTTCCTTGAAAGTTATATACACAAAGAACAGAACATCTTAATACAACACGTGATCAGGCTAAGCCTAATTCACAAAATTAATATGAAGATTCTTCCTTAAAGCATTTCACACACCTTATTTTGTGGAACCAACTCAATAAAAGAGTGCATTTATTAGAGAATTGATCTTGGCTCACTCCCTATGGCTACCCCGTAAGGAACCCATGAGTGATAAAAACTCTTAGTTATCTTGGTGGATCAGACAAACATATAACCATAGCAGCAGATTTCCTAACAAAATCCCCAAACTGGTCACCTACCGAGTTTACGGATAAATTCCACTTACCACAAAGAGAATGATTTAAACGTAGATTCAATAAATATAAACATGGCTTACGTTCTAAGGAACAAACAAAAATGCCTGAAAAACCCCTTTTGAGATATGAGGCATCTACAACTCCAACAGAAAGAAAAATATCTCCATTCTATATGATTACCTAAATGACCAGGTTACAACAGTCAAATTACCTTACAAAATATCCTGGGAAAAAGAACTGAATATAAGCCTTGACGAAGCGAAACGGGGTACATTTTTTAAAACATAGCAAGCTCCTCCCTCAGTATAGTTCTAAGAGAGGATGCCTTTAAAACTCCTTTAAGATGGTATCTCACACCAGCGAGACTATAAATCTCGAACCCATCCATAGATGGCTGCAACGAAACAGGTACACTGAGGCATGCATTATGAAAATGCCCTAAAATCGCTCATTTATGCGAATAAACTTACTTTACCTTAGAAACACAGTGGGGATTTCATATCTGAAAAAAACATTACTAGGACTTCCCATTCCAAACCTCCCAAAGGAATCACAATTTCTAACAAATCAGATTTCTTAGCCTCCAGAAGTGTCCTAGCAAAAAACTGGAAAAACAAACATTCCCACATTTGAAGAAGTTAAGATAAAAATTCAAAACATATACACGATGAGTACAACTTCAGCGGAACTCAGTGAAGATTATAAAGAATGGGCTTCCTGCTGGGACACATGGACTCTAAAATTAGGCTAGAACTAAAAAATGAACTTACTAGCTTGCGTATTCTGTCCAGCACCAGGTCAATTACTTCCTTGCCAATGGTGTAATGGCCTCTGGCATAGTTGTTGGCTGCATCCTCCTTGCTTGAGATGAGTTGCTCAGGATGGAAAAGTTGCCCGTAGGTTCCTGTACGCACCTCATCTGTAGGGTAATATAAGTGTGTTTGGTCAGGGAGATATACAGCTTCTCCAATAACAATAGGCATGAAGAAGTAAAAACAATATGGTGGAACATGGTTGTCATATTCTGCAAAACCTTTGTGACTGCTGTGAGCACAATCATCCATCCTACATGCTATTTAGGCTACTGTTATAATTGTATTTGTACATTAACTCAAGTGATAAACACAATATAACTTGGTTTTAAGTATTTAATGTAAGATGTTATGTTTATGAAGATTTATCATGTACTCTGATTCCCATTTAAAGTACATAAAAATATAAATTGCAACAATCGTAAAGAAACCATGAGAACCAAATTACATAGAGTTATGGATTAGTCCTATTTTTTTAAATTTCCCTATGCTTGTCTCTAGGGACTGGCAACGTAGGTCTCTTTCACTCCTTTCAGTGTGTATCCTGCAAACTGTGAATCTCCATATTGCATCCTCTAATGCACACATCAGAGTCCCTGACTTTCCATTGCTACAAACACTTGTGTAATACAGTTCTAGTTCTTAAGGAGCACTACATGACAATGTTGACCAATATCATGTTGCTGGCCATGCTCTGTGCATCAACAGATGCAATATGGAGATTCACAGCTTGCAGCAAAACCCACCTCTCACAGTGACACGTTCTGCAGGTTAAGAGGATGGGCTTTGGATGTAGATAAGATCTCTATATAGTATTTCTGAAAGCTGATCATTTTATTACAATTAAATGGAAGTGCAGTCTACATCAGGATAATGTCCTCATCTGGCTCCAGACCAACAAGTAGTCTTTGAATGTGGGAATATGCAATCCCAATGCACAACCAGAGTCTTTTAAAATTAAGATTTTCACAAAAATACTTTTGTGCTCATGACCTTGACAGCTATTAATATTGTTAGCTTGGTACTTTTTTTTTAGACATCTGAAGATTTTACAACATAAAGTGGTCTTTTAAAGATTTTGCTTGTTCTCCAAAACTGCGTTATGCAAAATGAGAATGATGATGATGAATGTTATAAAGATAAAGGTTAAGGAAGAGGCTAATGGAGGGATGATGGGGAGGTAAGTAAGAGTCATGATTAGGAGAAGATAGGTAGGGATGATGAGGTAGGGAAGACAAATGATGAAGAGGGGAGGAAGAGGGTAGATTAAGTAGGGGGGAATTGTGGTGAGAAGGTAAGGAGGAATGATGATGAGGCAAGGAAGAGGGATGATGAAGAGATAGGGCAGATAAGAAGGAAGGATAATAATGAGCTGGAAGTTTTCAAAATGTGATTTTCAGTGTTTCTTCTAACATGTGGCCATAACGCTCACCCCATCAGAAAACCACCATACTCACCGATCACAGTGGGCTCCAGATCCACAAACACAGCTCGTGGAACATGTTTCCCAGCACCAGTCTCACTGAAGAAAGCACTGAATGAGTCGTCTCCACCACCAATGGTTTTGTCACTGGGCATTTGTCCGTCCGGCTGGATTCCATGTTCTAGACAGTACAGCTCCCAGCATGCATTGCCAATCTGTACTCCTGCCTGACCAACATGGACTGAGATGCACTCCCTCTGTGGTGTAATCAAAAGACAAAACTATAAGATATAGGATAGAAAGTGATCTAAAGTGTAAGGGTAACATTCAGTGAAAATTTTAGAAATATTAAAAGTTGCTTGAAATGAGAGGTGGGTAGTAGAGAATCTTCATTAACTCCATCAGTGACACTGGAAAAGGGTTCACTACAGTATCAGATAGATAGATAGATAGATAGATAGATAGATAGATAGATAGATAGATAGATAGATAGATATTGCACTAGATAGATAGATAGATATATAGATAGATAGATAGATAGATAGATAGATAGATAGATAGATAGATAGATATTGCACTAGATAGATAGATATTGCACTAGATAGATAGATATTGCACTAGATAGATAGATAGATAGATAGATAGATAGATAGATAGATATACTACATTACAGGAAATAAACATGTTAAATATATAAACATACATTTACACTGAAAATGCAAACCAAGAACATGTAGTCTTCCCATTCACCTATCTACTGATACCTAGTCTTCACTGTTCTCCTCTATGAACGTATGGTTGGGCTGATGTTGTAACCTTGTAACATAAAAATGAAGTAAAAAAGTGAAGTAAATGATAATAAATAAATTACAGCCTTATGGATAACCCAAGCATCCATTAACTTCCTTATGGTTTTCCAACAGAAAGCTACCCCATTAATAAACTACTTCTGCAAACTACTGTTATTCAGAATTGCATGTCCTCTATTTTTAGTAAAGTTATTAAAATATCTCACACTGGCGTGGTCCATGGTAGAACAAATGACTTGCCCACATAGACTGTCTTATTTATACCCCTACAACCCCCCCACCCAGAGACGTAAGAATGTGCTAAACACAAGTTACTGAGGCATAGGCATTAATACACAATGCATCACTGTATGGATCTCATTGCTTTGCCAACAATATACAAAGTCATCTAGAAGGTTAATCTATTTTGAGAAACAGTGGCAGAAAATTCTTCCAAAGGAAGAAAAATGAATATGAAAAAAAAAGTCTTATAGGATCAAATTATCAGTTAGACATGGTGTGGGGCAGACTTGAAGATATCAAGTTGATTGATGAAGGTTATACCTTTAAAAGTAGTGGTTTTACCTTTTCATGCCCAATGCTAGCTGCCTACCTCCTTTAACTGATTGCAATGGAGATCTTGACCATTATACAAAATGATTATAATATTTTAGCTGCACTGTACTAAGGTTTTATTTCAAAACTATTTACCCAGGGGACAGAGTTGTTCAGTAATCTGTCTACATCTGTGATTCATGGCAGTGATATATCAGTTTTAATATTGTCACTTCATCATCATGCTCCTAATATAATTCATCCTTATTTCTCTTCCTTAGTTCCTCGTTATTCAAATTCTAGCAGCATTTATAATCGCTCTAACCTTGTAATCATCACTCTTCTCCCATGATAGCTCTTTCTCACTTCCTTATCAATTTGACTTAGCTCCTTCTTATCCCTTTCCCTTATGTTCTCATCATCCATTTTCCTTACGTCATTATTATCCCTTTTCTTTACCTCCTCATCATCACTCTTCCTTACCTCCTCCACATCCTTGCTTCTTATCCCTCATCATTTCTCTTCTCCTCATTATTCCATTTTTATTATTTCATTATTATCCCTCCTTCTTAACCCTCTTTATTTCTCTTTCCTACCTCCTTGTCATCCCTATTCATTACCTCATCATCATCCCTGCTCCTTACCTTCTCGTAGCCCCTCTTCCCTTACTTGATCTACCCTTCTCCTAACCTCTTCATCATCCATTTCCCCTACTCCATCACCCCTTCCCCTCATGTTCCCTCTGTTTTATTTCCTCATCATGACTCTTCCTTGCCTCACCACTACCTCTTAATTTAACTCATCCTTATTCTGCTTCCTTGGCTCCTCCTTCTTGAAATTCTCTCTAACCTCCTAACCATCGCTCTTCTTTGCCCCTCATAATATCACTTCATCATCAATTTTTCTTAGCTCCTAGTTATCCCACTTTCTTATTTTCATTTCACCCATTTTCCTTACCCAATTATTACCCATTGTATTTACATTCTCATCATCACTCCTTCTCACAACCCCTCTCTCCTACTTAATCTACCATCGTTCTTAACTCTTAATCATCCATTTTCCCTACCTCATCATCCTTCCCCCTCATGTTCCCTATCTTCTTTCTCCTTGTCCTGACTCTTCCATGCCTCCTCATTACACCTCTTCACTACCTTCTCATCATCCCTCGTTTTTCCCTCTTCATTATCCCTCCATTTTCCTACTCATCATCCCTCTTCCTTAACCTTCATCTTCTCTTCTCACTCCACATCGCCCTTTCTCACCTTAGGCACTTGTAGATATGGTAATCATTGGTTCCCATGTTGTTTTAAAACTCTACCTCAAAACGTATCTATAGATTGTTAAGGGTTTCCAATCCCAATGTCTTACTCTTTACAGGGACATTGTAATTATACGCCATTCTACAGTAAGATAAGCCAGTATACGTTGCTTAAAAGATTGAAATTACTTCTATTTATTTTTTCTAGTTCTAGCTGATTAGTACTTTGCCCCGTATAGAAAGTTATAACATTTATAGTTGTCATAATTGCAAGTTTGTTGGTAACGCTTTGTTAAAAGTTGCAAGCTTACACATGCACAATGAGCACCAATGGCGCTCATCGCGAGGCCCGTACGTGACTGGCTTGACTGGGCTGCAATGAGTACCGAAGGAGATCATTGCGGGGCTAGCGATGAGCGCCAAAGGTGCTTATCGCGAGGCCCGTATGTGACTGGCTTGAGGAGGGGAGAGGCTCCAAACAGCTTACAAGTTACAGGCTTTAAAAAAATGACGGCTTAACGGCCGCCATTTATTTCAAGCCCGTAACTTGGAAGCTGTCAGAAGACAAAAGATGCCAGTTAATTAAAAAATTAACTTCCAACCTCACACACAGCACAGGGGGAGAGGCAGGGAGCCTGGAAGTGAGGTTGCAAGCTCATTTGATGTTTAATTGTCATTTTTGGGAGGTCTGAAAACGGCTAAGCAAGGATAAAAATAGTGTCCGTAAAGCCGTATCTTTTTTTCAAGCACATAAATCGGAAACACATTTTGGACTTGGGGAAAATTAACAATTTCCCAAGCCTGCAAATGGTTTCACACCCGTAAATGTAAACAGGAGCACAGAGGGGCAGTGGGTGAAGAAAGACACAGGGGAGCGAGAGGGTGGAAAGAGACACAGGGGAGGGAGTGTGGTGGAAAGAGACACAGGGGAGGGAGTGGGAGGGGGAGAGACACAGGGGTGAGAGAGGGGGGAAAGAGACACAGTGGAGGGAGATAAGGGGGAAAAAACCAGGGCAGGGAGAGGGGGCAAAGAGACACGGGAGGGAGAGAGTGGGGACAGGCTTGCAAATACACTTGTTGCGAGGCAGTAAAATTGCGGGTTGGCCGACACCTGCAATGAGCGAGGCCCATAAGTAGAGGGGGGGAAATGCTCGCGATGAGCACCAAAGGCGCTCATTGTGTGGCACAAAAGTTGCTGGTTGGCCGAGGCCTGCAATGATTGGCGAAACCGCTCATTGCAGGGCTCACAATGAGCGCCACAGGCGCTCATCGCAAGGCCCGTAAACTAGAGGGGGGAATGGCTCACAATGAGCGCCTTCACAAGTTGCGCCTTCACAAGGGGGGAGAGCCTTGCATTGTGTGGCAAACGGCATTGCCAGCCTTCAAATTTTTTTGCCATCATTTTTGATGGGTAGGTCGCTAGTTTTAATATATCTGTTATGGGCATTTTATCCACCCATTCCACACTATCAGTGTTTGTCCTTATACTTATTTTAAACATATTATCAAAAAGCCATAGTTGTTGTTTTTGTTCAGTCCTTCAGTTGTGTCCAACTCTTGGTGACCATATGGATGCAGCGTGCCAGGCACATCTGTTTGTGTTTCTGTACATATGGTTTTCTTAGCAAAGATGCTGGAGTGGGTTGCTAGTTCCTGCTGCAGTGGGCCACAATTTGTCTGATCTCTCTGCTACGACTTGTTCATCTTGGTTGACCCTACCCGGTGTAGCTCACAGCTTCATTAAGGTACGCAAGCACTTTTTCCACAACAAGGTAGCGATCCAGAAGGAGAAAATGCCATTACTTGTGCTAAATAAAAAATGCCACCTTGAATTAGACACGGAGTAATTTGCAAGCAGACTATACTGAGAATGTATGGCAATATGGAACCAGATATTAAAAATTAGTTTTCTTTAAGTCTAATACAAATAAACTACTTGCTAGAACTTTTCTAAATGTTTTAATCTTTGTTTGTGAGAATGAGCAGATAAGGTCCCAGGACTGACTGTTGATAAACATTGGATTACAACATCCTACAGAACAGGCATGTCATATTGGTAGCTCACACATTTCTAGATTCATTTTCAATTAAAATGAGGCACATGCTGTCTTAAAATCCCCTGGCCTTCATGTTTCTCTAAAGTGTTGCTTTTTTCGTTAGTCTGACGTCTGATGGCTAAAAAAAAGGCGACAGACAAGGAATGTACTTTGTGAAAATAAGAATCACACAAGCTAAGAAACAATAAACCCAAAATAAACTCTGGTGTCCTCCAAACTTCTCAGCGGTGCCTGAAACCCCCAACTTAATTATCAAACCAGTGGTGGAGCTAGAGAATGGGGGGCCCAGTGCAAAATAATCGGGGGAGGTTGTGCTTTTGTGTGAAAGGGTATATAAGGCATCTGGGCACTAGTATGTTATTTGTCTTTTATAGTTTTTTTTTTTATTAAGTTAAATCTGTAGATAATTGGTCAAGTTAATGTTTATTTCATGAACACGTGGGCCAATGGCAGAGCTAGAGAATGGAGAGACAAAGCGCAAAATAATTTGGGGGCTCCCCTAATTCCCCATGCAAGTTAGATGCCTGTTTTTGTATTGTTCAGTCATGTCCGACTCTCTGTGACCTCATGGACCGCAACACACCATGCGGATCCACTTGGTATTCATGGCAGAGATACTGGAGTGGGTTACTTGTTCCCTCTCCAATGGGCAACAGAAGACAGCTCCTGGTATTCCTAGGTGGTCTCCCATTCCAGTACTGACCAGGCCCAACACTGCTTGGCTTCAGGGTGGTGTGACCTTTTGGTTCCCTGACTGGAATCAAACCCAGGTCATACAGCCACATTAAATTTGAGCCCCGTATCAGCAATGTAAGACCCGCAACTGCTGCAGGCTTACAATCTGGCAGAGTTACGGTGCTATTAAATTAGAAGGGTCTGCGAGTTATGAGCTTGAGATGCAAACCCGTAACTCAATCATCGAATGTTGCATTTGTGGCCCTGCGCAGGATCATTTAGTCAAACCTGTAGTTACGGGTTTAGACAGAGCCAATGGAAAAAGAGATCATCATCATAAGTCCTAATTATTTAGCATCTAGGCTAACATAAATAACAAACTCCTTTTTTACACACTTAAAATAACACTGAATTGTTTTTACTAAATTCCAAATGCCCAATTTTGGTATTGTATTCAAAATTGCTTTAATGATGAAATTTTTTCTTTTTGTTCCTTAAGAGATTCAAAATTTAGGAGGAGTGTGAGAAAATGTGGATTCAGATAAGATTTGTATTCACTTCTATTGAAGCATCCTCTCCAAATAGCACACTTGACAATAGAACTTAATGTCGGAGTAAGGTCCTTGTAACCTGCCTTCTTAATTTAAAGGACCGTTGTACAATAAAAAAAAAAAATATGTTTTAAAAATGTAAATCTAGTGCAGGAAAAATTATGCAGTTTTTATTTAGAAACAATTAAATATTTCTACATGTACTGGTCCCTGGAAGCATCCATGATTCTTTGTGTGTGTTTGAGGGGGGAATTTACATTTCTGGAGAGCAATGTTTGCATCTATTGATGCAAGCACTCTGCTTCTGGGCCTGTAAGGGGGGAAGAGTGTGGTGTCAAATTCAGTTAGATTCAAAAATAATTTAAAAAAATATTCATGTTTCCTCTTTTCCCACCTTTCCTGCCACTGATAGATGATAAAACACACACTAGTGATCCATCTACCAGGAAGTGATGTGGCACAAATGGATTGATAGTTGGTTGATAGTTTGTTACATATTTCAGAAAGAAGTGCAATTTTTCTTAAACTACAGTGGCAGTCTAATTATAGGAAAATGACAAAAGTGACACAAAAAAGTATAGAAACAACCTCAAGCAGTAGCTGAATGTTATATGTTAAGTGAATGACACATTACACTCTATACACACACAGATTTATTTTATTTAAAAATAAAACTTGTTTTCCACACCCCCAAAGCTGCTTACATTGGCGCATAGTACCCCCCAATAGAAACACTGCATTTGGGTACAGATTTTAACCCATTACAAACCTTCATGCCAACAGCAGAACAATGCAGAAATCTACAGAACAATGCCTGGCTCCTCCTTCCCGCATCCCATGATTATTTGGGTCACATACTGGCTTTACAGATGGATACAATGTATTAGCTGCCTGTGATTGGCCAAAACAAATTATGATTTTCAATCTAATTTTAGCAGGTATTTACAGGGCTCTTAACTCTGAAAATCTACTGCTTGCAAACTCATGATATTTAACAAAAATCAGGGTAAGTTTGTTAATGTTTATTTTGGTAATTTTTCATGCAAAAAATGTTTGCATACAGTACTGATTCTCCTCTATCAGATGCACTCATAATCAATGAAACTTAGGTATGGCTGTATATTAAATAGATAGCTTGAAGAACTACTCTTCAAATATACTACATCGTTTTAGAATGTAAACAAAAAATAACAAAACCTGTAATATACTAGCTTTTATATGCATTTATGCCGTAATTGCATCTACTATTTTGGTCTCTGCTACTCGGCTTCATGAGATTGGAAGAGACTATGCACAGGGAGAATGTGATAGCTAAAACTGTCAGTGATTTTAACATGACTAACAGAAAGCCCCTTAGTTTATAGACATAGTCTCCTGAGAAAATAGCAGATGTAATCAGGTCAATCAAAGAAAATGGAACCATACAGTACATAATAATTGGCGATTGGTGGAGATGAGTACACTTACAGTATATTTGCTCTATACCTTGATTAATAGCTTGAGTTCAAGATGTTTGGAGCAATTTGAAAGATGCCTCCCCCAAACTGCACAAGAGAAAAAATAAAAATACATGGAAGTCCCACATTAAGAAGATGACACATAGAATAAGTACAAAAATAATAATATACAGCCTTATTACATTGCAATTAGGCCAATTAAAAAGGGCTCTATATAAGCACATGGCATTTTTTTTTTACAGACGTTTTTAGTTAGTGACCTTTTATCCAAAAGCAAGGTCTTCACTAACTAAAAACGTCTGTAAAAAAGTATGTTCTGTGCTTATATAGAGCCCTATTCAATTGGCAGAATTGCAATGTAATAAGGCTGATAGCCTTTAGTTCCCATAAACTTTTTGTAGTCATTCAGTTGGACCACAGCATGCCAGGCACATTTTGTTTCTGGTTGTGCTAATCCAGAAGGTTTTCTGGGCAAAGATACTGGAGTGGGTGCCAATTGCTTCTCCAGTGGATCGTAATTTGTTTGACCTCTCTGCTATGACCTTACACGTATAACTCACAGCTTCATTGAGGTACACAAGCCCGTTCGCCACAACAAGGTAGTGATCCAGTGTTCCAGCAAAAGTAGAATTCAAGAACAAGAGGTGATGATTTGAAGTTGGATGGTTGAGGATTTATGGGCAATAAACAAATGTACTACTTTACAGAAAGGGTAATAGATTAAGAAGAACAATTTACCAATGGAAATGGCAGAGTAAAAAAACATTTAAGGAATTTAAGCATGCCTTGGATAAGCATAAGGCTATTCTTTGGGTATATTATGTCAAGCATCTTGATAGAGAGAATGGGCAAATTAGTTCGGCCTTTTTGGTTTCACCTGCTTTAAAACTACATTAATTACTTAACTAGTATGTGTAATTATGCTTCACTGGGAGCCACCATATTTGTTTCAGCTGCTTTGATGCAACTTTAACTGTTTCAATACAAATATGGCAACAAAGTTTTCTCAGTTGCATGATTGAAAATATATTTAATTTAGAAGACAATATAGCGACTACCTTCCCTTCTGCTGTAACAGTCTCTTTTTCAACCTCTCTGATAGGTAGAAATTTCCTCTAAAATCTTACAGTCTCTCTTTTGCTTGTACTGCAAGGTGCCCTCTCTCTTTACCCCATCTGCCTGTCTCCTCCATGACCGGTCTGTCTCTCTCCACTTGGGCTACAAGCCTCTCTCGCTTCCTTCAATCATTGTGTCTGTCTGTAGTTACTGTGAAAACCTCTCTTACCCTGGCACTAGTTGCCTCTCTCGCCTTCGTCTGACTTTCTCTCTCATTCATCTACCTGCCCTTTTCCACATGACCTGTCAGTCTCTCTCCATTTGTTCTGAAAATCTCTCTGCCCTTTTACTACAGGCCTTTCTCTATCTTGCATTGCTCATTCAGTACCTGTCCCTACTGTCTCTTCCTTTACATTACCAGATGTCTCTCTCCATCTGCCTCTCATGCTTCTCTGAACACTTGCCCTGACAGTCTGTCTCACCTTCATTTGACAGTCTAACTCTTCTTTTGATCTGTAGGTATGTACTTCCAATCGAACTACCATTTTCTCTCACTTATTTTCCTTTTCCCTCTTTTCTCACATTATCAATCTTTCTATCATTATTATTATTATCATTTATTTGTAACGCACCAACGTATGTCATATGTTGTGATCAAGGCAAAACAATATTAACACATTACAAAGATGGAGGGCCCTGTCATTGAGCTTAGAATCCAGTGTCCATAGTGCTTTCCCCAAAGCGCCATGCAGGATTGAAAACTCGCAGACTTACAATCTCTCTATGTAAATGCCATGCTTGTCTCTCTTTCGCCCCTTGCTCTGACAGTCTCCTCCAGGCCTTTAACCTGAAAGTCTCTCTCCCCCTGAAGTGCTAGTTCTCCCCCTTGCCTTCAGTCTCTCTCTCCCCTTGCCATGCCAATCTCTCTCTCTCTTTTTCCTTGCCCTGCCTGTCTCTCATTGCCCTGCTAGTATCTAGTAGCAATAACCTGTCTCCTCTACATCGCCACCATCCCGTTGGTCCCTCAAGTCCTCTCAGTACAGTTAAAGTGAAGTTAAATTCTCTGTTTAGTTTTAAGGTTTTATATCCAAAAACAAGACTATCAATCTGGGGTCCGCAATGGATTATTTAAATGTACATTTATTCTTATGGGAACTGCTTATTTGGTTTGTATCCTGTCGTTCAGAACAGATTAAGTACTTGATCCAAGGTACCACTGTAAATGCAGTGCATTTACATTATGCCCAGCTATGCCAGGGACACACATCTTTTCACATTCAATGTCAAAGTAACCTAAATCTAGCTAATAATGATATACAATGAAAATCAAGGTGAATGCAGCACATTATTCATTTTGCATGAAACATTACATTGCAGTGTTGTTACATACAATATATCTCTTCAGTCCCACATGGGTGAGGGTAAAGGCTTTATCTCACATATGCTCTGGGCACCAGCTTTCACTAATACTATACATTTAATTATCAAAGTTGGCATACCCTGGCAGAAATTGTGAATTTTTTGCATTTATTTTATTATTTTCTTTTATTAAGGAATAGTGATAATATGAAGCCATTAATTATCACATATTTGTTTGGCTCCTTTTTAAATCATAATGATAACAGAAATCACCCAAATGGCCCTGATCAAAAGTTTACATACCCTTGAATGTTTGGCCTTGTTACAGACACACAGGGTGACACACACAGGTTAAAATGGCAATTAAATGTTAATTTCCCACATCTGTGGCTTTTAAAATTGCAATTAGTGTCTGTGTATAAATAGTCAATGAGTTTGTTAGCTTTCAGGTGATTGCACTGAGCAGGCTAGATCCTGAGCCATGGGTAGCAGAAAAGAACCACCAAAAGACCAGCGTAACAAGGCAATGGAACTTCATAAAGATGGAAAAGGATATAAAAAGATATCAAAATCTTTGAAAATGCCAGTAAGTACTGTTCAATCACTTACTAAGAAGTGGAAAATGCAGGGATATCTTGATACCGAGCCAAGGTCAGGTAGACCAAGAAAGATTTCAGCCACAACTGCCAGAAAAATTGTTTGGAATACAAAGAAAAACCCCACAGGTAACCTCAGGAGATATACAGGCTGCTCTAGAAAAAGACGGTGTGGTTGTTTCAAGGAGGACAATACCATTATACTTGAAAGAAAATGAGCTGCATGGTCAAGATGCCAGAAAGAAGCCTTTACTGTGCCCATGCCGCAAAAAAGTCCAGTTACAATATGACCGACAACACCTTGGCATGCCTCGCAGCTTTTGGCAAATTGTATTTTGGAGTGACGAAACCAAAATAGAGCTTTATGGTCACAACCATAAGTGCTTCGTTTGGAGAGGGGTCAACAAGGCCTATAGTGTAAAAAATACCATCCCCAATGTGAGGCATGGTGGTGGCTCACTGATGTTTTGGGGGGTGAGCTCTAAAGGCACGGGGAATCTTGTGACAATTGATATCAAGATGAATGCAGCATGTTATCAGAAAATACTGGTAGACAATTTGCATTCTTCTGCACGAAGGCTGTGCATGGGACGCTCTTGGACTTTCCAGTATGACAATGACCCTAAGCATAAGGCCAAGTTGATCCTCCAGTGGTTACAGCAGAAAAAGGTGAAGGTTTTGGAGTGGCCATCACAGTCTCCTGGCCTTAATATCATCAAGCCACTTGGGGAGATCTCAAACATGCGGTTCATGGAAGACGATCAAAGACTTTGCATTAACTGGAGGCATTTTGCCAAGACAAATGGGCAATTATACCACCTGCAAGAATTAGGGGCCTCATAGACAACTTTTAAAGAAGACTGCAATGATGCTAAAGGGGACAATACACAGTATTAAGAACTAAGGGCACTGTAAACTTTTGATCAGGGCCATTTGGATGATTTCTGTTATCCTTATGATTTAAAAAGGAGCCAAACAACTATGTGATAATAAATGGCTTCATATGATCACTATCCTTCAATAAAATATATATTTTTTGCATGATCAGTCATATCTTCAAAATAAACGCCAAAATGTCACAATTTCTGCCAGGGTATCACATAGCGAGGCGAGCCGTTACGGCACTAAAACTCCCAGTACTTGGCGACCAGTGGAGGCAATGAAACATGCAGGACTTACAGCCTTCTTAAATTGTGATTCGGCCAATTGAATAGGACTCTATATAAGCACACAGCATATGTTTTTTACAGAAGTTTTTACTTACTTAACGTCTAGCCAAAAGCAAGGTCTTCACTAACTAAAAACTTCTGTCACAAAAATATGCTCTGTGCTTATATAGAGCCCTATTCATTTGGCCAAATCGCAATTTAATAAGCCTGTATGCCTCAAAACACTTAGGAAACGCTGGATTGCCTCAGGCTGCAAGCAGTTCACGAACGCGGGACTTAGAAAACAAAAAAATACGAGACGCGGGACTTAGAAAACAAAAAAATACGAGACGCGGGACTTAGCGAAAAAAATACGGGATTGGAAAAATACAAAGTTAACGTCCAAAATGCGCAAAGCAAAAAACACGAAAAAAACTACAACAAAACCATCACACACAGCACGGGGAGAACAGCCAGGACGTTTGGGAGTGAGGTGGAATGCGAATTAAAGTTGATTTAGGCGAGTTTCGCCACTCCAAAATCGGCTAAGCGAGATAAAACATAGCGGCCCAAAAAATAAAAACGAGGCTACACGACCCTGGACCACGCAAAACACCGCCAAACGCGTACCACAGGAACGTACAAGGTACAAAACACACTGTTACAAAAGATGGCAAATGCTTGCAAACTTGCAACTAACAACATTACAAATCTAAAGTAGCGATTTACACAAATAAACCAGCGGTGTGCCCTCGCTCACGCAGCCTATTTCTAATGCACAGTTGGGACATTCATAACACTCAGGGCAGCAACAGGGGACATTATATGCTCCAGGACAATAAAAAGAGATTGTTAGCTCTTCAGGCTATTGATTGCTGGATATATTATTTACAAATAGGTAAAGTATATGAATTTATTAAGTAACTAATTAATTAATTATTATTTACAAAAATATAGACATATGTATCTGTCATTGTGATGAGTGCTGAAGGTGCAAAAGTACACCAGAGGTAAGGCTCACAATGAGCGCCAAAGGTCCTCACACTACCAAAAGCTTGACATTGTGTGGCAAACAGGATTGCCATGGCTTCAAATTGTATCTCTCCATTAAAAAACCTGCTTTCAGCTCAGAGTTACGAGAAAAACAGTTATTACACTGCATTCTGGGAAGCTGAGCTGGGACACACAAATGTGGCCACAAATGCCTTGCTCTTCATTCCGTAGCCATTATCAAACATGGCTTCCTTTAAGCTTATGCATGCTGTATTACACAGCTTTAATGCAAAGCCAAGGTTGGATTATACACAAGCAGAGAATCCTATCCATGTACAGCTGTTTTTAAGCTTACTGGCTATCATCAGCATGGAGCGGGATCTCAGCCTGTGTTGTGGAAATTATGAGTAGGTAGTTCACCACAACAATCATTTATAATATATGGTGGGCAAAAGAGCGATAGAAGCCCTCCACCGTACAGTAGTACAGTAAATAAAAAGTACATCTGTGTTCATATTTGAATGTCTAAAGCAAGTTAAAAAAAACCTGTTTCCAGCTCAGAGTTCAGAGAAAAACAGTTATTATATATACACACATACATCTAGTATGAACTTTGATCATAAAGGTTGATTGATACACAAAAATTAAGAGTGCAGTAGCCGTGAGTGTCCAGTATTCCAGATGAATAATCAGAGTATTGCAGTATATAGTGACACCTTTTTATTGGACAAACATATTCATAATTATTATGATGAGCTTTTTAGAGATTAACCTTTTTGAGAGGTTCATCTCTCGAAAGCTCGTCTTAATATTTATGAAGATGTTTGTCCAATAAAAAGGTGTCACTATATACTGCAATACTCTGATTATTCATATATATAATTTATAACATAGCTGTTGTTGTTGTTGAAATATATGTATCCAGTTAATATCCAAGTAAAAAAAAATGTGTAGGAACCACAAGACACCACTAGATGTAGACACACTGTCAGACTCACTAAGTGACTGTGGCCCATAAAACCAAAGTTTAAAACAAATACATTTACCTCAAGAATCAGAAAAAAAAATGATTGACATTAAAAACACAGAGCAGCAAGAAATAATCAGGCCAATAATGTTAAATGCACTATTATTTTTTGCAACTATGAGCCAGATCACATTGCTCTGGATAAATCAATCAGCAGGTTAACCTACAATATATATATAGACAGGCAGTGTGATCTGGCTCTGTGTCAATGGGAATATACTGGCCATTAGCCAAGCTTTGTTTGACCTCACAAAAATGCTGTGTGACAGGTGAGGGTTACACTTCTGTATCAGATAGTTTTTGGGTGAGAGGTCTGTCTGGCCTGTGCTCATGCATATGTTCTTAAAGGGACATGGTATTTACATATTTATCTAGCAGGAAAGCAAAAGAGCCGGTTTTAAACAATACACATTTATGTTTGCATTAAAAACAAGGTTTGCTAAAATAATAAATGGAACTTTTAGTCCATTAAGAGTAATTTGACAGGTTATAATTAAGGTTATTGCAGGAGTGGGGTTATGGAGATACCAGTCACTCCGTCTAGACCAAGTGTAGGCAAGTTCGGTCCTGCAGAGCCCCACTCAGGCCTGCATTTGAGGATTTTCTTTCTTGCACGGGTGAGTAGATCAGGATGACTGAAGAAGCGATAATCTTGCTTGTCAGCAGTGGGGATATCCTTAATCCTGGCCTGTGTGTGTCTCTCCAGAGTTGAACTTGTCTACTCCAGCTCTAAACTGATTGGTTGCTGCTCATATTCCCAAAGTTGTGTTGGCAAAACAACCATTTTCACACTGCTTCAAGAACATTTGTTAACCTTTACAGCACTTCTTTCTCATATTTTTAGCAATATTTTTTTTTAGACAAAAACAGACAAAATAGACACTTGTAGTAAATAGAAACATGGAGTACAGTTCAAAGTGTTTATTTTGTAATCAAATATCAGTTATCAATTGTGACGATCCAGGGGTAGGGGTTATTACTGCCCAGAGCCACCTGTTATAGACTATAGGTTAACTATCCACAAGGGCTGTTGGGTTCTTGGAAATCTCGGCACCAGCACCCTGATATCTGGCTTTTGTATCAGTAAGGGTTTCTTCATAAGGAATCCGCACTCCCAGGAGTCTCAGTAACCTTCCTGTGGTAGTGACCAGGACAAGTTACTTGCAGAGTGGAGATAGGATCAGTATCACTGCCACCAGGAGCAAATAAGAGAACATACCATTT